>JZKD02S0781909.1:207017-222601 GCA_000966675.3 Picea glauca
TATGGAGAGTTTGCGTTGCCTCCTGCTTCGTAGACTTATGATTAACATATATGTTGCCTGAGTCTCATCACTTGTCATGCTATTGTCCAAGGGAAGTTTGTCACTAAGCCTGAGTTGGCCCCTCTGTAATATGTCTCTTGTCTGCATACCCGGCCATCCTGAACGTCCAATCAAGTCCTTGTTCGAAATCACTGAAGCCTTCAGTCCGATCATCAATATTATCAAGTCCATAACCGACGAGCCATCGAAGACCTCTGGGTAGTGCAGTTGTACACTCATATTACACTCCTACCCAAGTTTTAGAAGATTTTGAAGTTGTTGCTCGAGCTCTGAAGTCCAACCATCAGGCTGAATCAACTTCTGGAAGATGGATGCTCTATATGTATATCTTTCTGATTTCGAGATGTAGCTCTGTCGTGTATTATTTGTGGCTACTCTTTATCATTATTTGACATGGATCTACAATGTATTTGATTGGTAGCCATGGTTCTATTTTATCCTGAGCATGGGTATGCCCACCTTGGTGAGACATTTGTTATTTTGTAGATGACACCTTCTGGTTCCTGATCCTTGGGATCAATCGTTCGGCACGTCAGTAAAGATTGGTAATGTATTTCGACCATCAGATGCTCTTCTGACCTCACACATTAGGGGGCATCTGTTATAACCCTAAATTGAACCACACATGCTTACTTGGCATCATGCCAACTCATATCCCATATTTGCCAAAACTCTGCTGAACAACTCGTTGAAAATCCTCTTGTGTCAAGGCCCATGCACCCTAACCCATTACTGCATGCGTGTACACACTGGCTGACTCACAACAGCCCGCGTGTACCTAACAAAGCACGAAAAAAGGAAAGTTGATGACGGAACAAAAAGATATGGGTCAGTTAACTGAAACTCTCGACCATGCATGGCCAAGGGTTCGTCCAAAACCCTAGCTCCTTCTAGCCTATAAAAGAAGGGGTAGGGGTACCATTTGGAGGAGAAAAAAGAGAGAGAAGAAACTCTACCCATTTACGTAATTCGTTGTCCCAACCCTTTAGCCTTTCCTCATGCCAAAGGAGATTTAATGCAAAGAAATTGAAGGACAAAAAAAAAGGAGCCCAGGATCAGGTTCAAGGAGCGGTGGCTAGTCTCATCTTTTGTAAGTTGATTCACTTTCAGTAATAAAAAGAATGCTTTTCCCATCCCAATTCATGAATTGTCTATGATTTGATTAGTTTATGCTTGATTTCTAACCCTTGAGTATAGAAGTAGCATGCATGCATAGTTTTTGTTTGTCTTGAGTGTAGGTTATCTTTGGAAGGAGCAGCGCAAGCAAGTAGTCAATCACAACGGAGGATCTACATCGAACGTTGGTAATAAGGTAGGTCGTCCTTTTCCATGCATTTACTGTGAAAGAGGGATTTAAATCTTGGGATGTAGGTAAAAAAGTAGTTTCTATTCGGTCAAATCTGCATGCAAGTCCAACCCTAATTTGCTAGTCCGTAGGGTGTTTTTCCCAACAACAGGCCCCTTTTGGGTACTTTTTGGGTTTTGAGATAATGTAATGGGAATGGGATGTCGGCCCATGGGTTTACCCATGCTTAGGGATATTTTGTAATATATAAATAGACATCTAGGTGATGTAAGTGTAGGTAGAGAAGAGATAGAGAGGCATCTAAGTGATGTTGTGCTAACTGCAAGTGTGGCTTGTGAAATCTTTGTGCATACTATGGGAGACTTGTGGACCTAAGAACAAGTGATTGTGACAGAATGTGGAAGGATTTGTGTTGTAACGCAAGGAAGGAGGATCTAGCGAGGTGTGCAGATATCCTATCCTATGTAGAGTAAGGGTTTTGTGGCTCTATGCCCTACTTTTGGACTTCAACAGGCTGTCAAAAGAGGAGCGCAAGACGAAGCAGAGATCGCGGGATATCGGCCCCTTTTTGGGTTTTAGGATTATGTAAGGGGAATGGGATGTCAGCCCATGGGTTTGCTTATGCTTAGGCCTATTTTGTAATATATAAATAGACATGTAGGAGATGTAAGTGTAGGTAGAGAAGAGATAGAGAGGCATCTATGTGATGTTATGATAAGTGCAAGTGTGGCTTGTGAATGCTTTGTGCATACTGTGTGAGACTTGTGGAGCTAAGCACAAGTGATTGTGACAGACTGTGGAAGGCTTTGTGATGTAACACAAGGAAGGAGGATCTAGAGAGGTGTGCATATCTCTTGTCCAATGCGAAGTAAGGGTTTTGTGGCTCTGTCCATGTAACCATTTGAGGAAGCTAATAAAGAAGAAGCGTTGGTGGACGTAACCCCAGGGTGGGGTTGAACCATGTATATGTTGTGTTTCTCTACTTTGTGCGATGTGTTAATGTGTTATATCCTAAGTTTTTGATATAGATAGATAGTTAGATCTGTTAATGCTTTGTACTTATGATTAACCTAGATACTAAATCTGACCTATGTGAACTTGCTTAGTTCTTGAATCTACTAGATATGATCTATTTCTTTACGCTAAATGCTTAGATATATTAGATTTGGTTGAATGTTGCGATGCTCTGTTTTCTCTATGGAGTAGATATTAGTTAAATAATAACGAACTAATGGTGCTAAGTGCTCTATTAAGTATTATAATCACAAATATGTGTCCCAGCTAAGGTTGCAAACACTGGAGTCATGCAACCACCCCTGCCTCTACCTCGGGTGAGACTTCATCTGCTTCATAGATGTTTTCGAAAGGGCCTATAGTTAGGGTTTTGTTGGTGTGATGTTGTAGCATTGAACCCTGGGTCTGCCCCTATGCCAATCAATGGTTCCGTTGCCGAGACCTGAAACTGTGATTGTTGAGAATTGAGAAAGAAGAAGCTTCATGCAAAGAATCGACCTAAAACTATGAAATCTTTGTGCATAGATCTATTTCCCTATGGCGCGACACTCTACTCAACTTATGAAGCTCTATGCCAAGAAAATAGGTCATATATGAAGAAAAGAGGTAATATATGCAAGCTTTGTGCTCTGATAAAGGTAAGAATAGTGAAAAGTTTTAGATCTAAAAGATTTGTGCCCTATAGAAGTAAGACAAGTGGAAATTTTTTCTCCAATAGTATGGATCTAGGTATGGCTCATAGATTTTGTCCTAGCTTAAAAACTAGGGTACTGGTAGATGAAAGAAGGTTTGATATGAGTAGATATAATAAGAGTAGTGAAAGATATGTTATACCTATGCATAGAAAGAATGTTTGGACTAACAAATGGATGCAGGACCCTAGAAAGAATTTTTTGCAGTTTAGATCCTATGATCCTAGCGCACAGTACAGGAAGGGTTGGGGATAATTTAAAAGAAAGAGAGGAGTAACCCTCTATTACAGGTGCAGATGACCAAGACATCTTGCTAAGGAATGCCCTGGGAGAAGACCTAGTTGTCTCTGTTTCAAAGCTACAAACCATGAAGTATTGGATTGCCCTAGAATGATTGCTAAAGTTGAGAGAATGAATCTAAATCAAGAAAACTCTAAGGCAGATCTAGAAACTAAGGTCATGGTAGAATCCCAGAAAGAATCTGAGAAAGTATTTCTACAGATGAAAGAAACCCTGAATGACCACTGACATGTCAAATTATCACAGATATTCAAAGAAAAAGAATGCATTGAAGCAAGAATAGGAGACTTCGACGTTGAATGTGTTCTGGATGAGGAAACACAGGTGAATATTATGACAGAAAGAACTTGGGAACTTTAGGAAATCCTGCTATGATTCCTTCATTAGAAGGAATAGGGTTATTCAGATGAAAATTGATAACCCTATGTGGGAAACTTACCAAGCTACCTATGACTATCAACAGAGCTTCGATAGAAGAAGATTTTGATATTATTAAATTCATTGAGGATAGTGCACCATTTACCATGTTATTAGGAAAACCTTGGAATGAAAGAGATCGGGCCATAATGAAGGAAGAAGAAGCCTTAGAGAAAAAGAGACAAGAGTTCAAAGACTTTATAACTAGAAGGATCGCACACTTAATTGAAGAACAAGAGAACAGATCAAAGCTATTTAACACCAGGGAATTGTATGTCAAAGTTCTAAGAACACCAGAGGATCCACAGAAGATTGAAGTACCTATCCCAAATAAAGAAGAAGTATTACCCTTGAATCCTAGGAAAGAATCACAACAGCGCGAAGTCTCTATGTCAAAAGAAGATAAGAATCAGAATGGAAAAAGGAATACCGAGACAAATCTCACTGGAAAGAAGGCTAGAAAATTAAGTAAGAAGAGGGCTAAGATCGAAAAGTTGCAAAAGGATCTAGAAAGAACATCGCAAAAGGAAACTTTGCAAAATTGGAGCTTCATCAGGATATCAGAACAACGACACATGGCACTTCGCCATGGCAAAGAAATATAGCCATTGGGGACATTATAACCATTAGACCGATGCTTCGAATGGATATAAAGACATTTATGGACAAACAACTCGCCATCAGACCATTGGAACCACTCCATAATGGGCATAACATAGTTAATGAAGGCCTCATACCCATTACAAGCGACTCGTTGTCGAGTTACCTATTTATCTCATCGTGCCATGCAACGAGAACACTTTTTCCAACTGAGAATATGAACCCACAGACTAAGTTCATTTTGCACAGAGATCATCACGTTATTGTTGTCTATCCTATTGCAGTGTCTAATTTACCCTCTGAACACCATATTTTCCATCCCGAGCGCGTATGTCCGAGGAGCTCAACGCAGTCGAAGAATCAGTGAAGGAAGTTCTCATCAACCTGATGACTGAAAGAGTCATGTCAGAGAGAGGATTATCTGTAGGTGTACAGACTTCATCCACGAGAATAGTTCAAGCATCACCGTTGACTTCTCGTAAAGCCAGACCATCCCAGCCATTAGAAGAGAAGCGAACTAAGCACAGGGATGATCTAGCGAATGCCAAATTGATCCTAACTATACTACCCACCTATATTCCACCTCTGAGCAATGCTGTAAATTGTGACATCATAACTAGAGATTTCAAGTATGCCTTGGTCACTGCTTACCTCTCGAAGGTGATCCATGCAATTCGAGCAGACCAAGATAAGATTGCAACGTTGAAGTTCAGTGAATTCAACCTCGGTGATCGGAAGGTCTACAACATGGTCGCCCCATAAAAGTACATGACCAGAATGAAGGGGAAGAATTCGAATATAATCCCCCAACCGTGGACCATGAACCTCATGCAATCCACTCTGTTGAACATTATGAAGATCCCCCACTTCGGACGACACCAAGAGGTAAATGCATGTGTCAAGTTGTTGTTGTCTTGTTACCATTGCAGTTACTTGTGGCTAGACTACCGTATAATAGTTGATCTGACACTGATCAATCGAATCATGGGCTTGAGTATGCAAGGACCTGATCCACAAGAGTTTTACCCAGGAAAATCCATGGATCACTCTCTAGCACAGAGGATCAAAGACACCTACGATGATGTCGAGAAGGGAACGTGAGGCTACACTGTAGCTTCTATTCAGAGTGGTGTATAATGCCTCACCTATCACTTGATTGTAGGGAGGTTAGTAAGAAAGAAACAACCCATCCAAGTCACCATCTTCGTAGTCGACCTCACAGGGAAGTGCATGGAAGGCCTTCAGATGAACTGGGTGAAGTACCCAGTGAAATAGTTGGAACTCGACTGCAGAGAAGCATAGGATCAAGGATATGAATTTCATTTCAGCTGGCTCTCGATCCTTGTAGATTTTATTGCCTGTGAGATGTCGAAAGGTGCGACCTTCTTGGACATCGGGCCTTTCAAACCACTGGTCGTGAAGTTCGCTACCCTATGGTATTCATGCGACATGAATAAACAATGGCAATCAAATGTTGTTTTTAATACATACTACAACCAGCTGAAGAGAGCCATCCAGTCTGAGCCTCACATGACACCGAACATGCTACACCAGTTCCGACCTTTGATGAAGTTCATCACAGACCGACATTTTATCTACATCAGAGTGTGCGCTGATGAACACAAGAAACAAATCCAATCCTACTATAAACTGATGGAGGAGGACTTGGAAGAGATCACTAAGGACTGGTTGGTGGACCTCCTTATTCCAGCAGACCTTGTGGAGATATCCAACATGGACAACCCAGAACCTATGCAAGATACACCCGAACCTAGTAGGACAAAGAAGACCGAAGAGGTCCAAGAACTAGACAGTGCCTCTGTCAAGGCCGCGTCTATATCACTAGAGCAAGGAGGTGATGGTGAAGAGTTAGATGACATAGAAGTTGAATAGAAGCAAAACGATGAGGTTGATCCCCTGAAGAAGAGGAAGGGTTCATCTCTGAAACCTTCTTCCTGGAAGAAATTGGAGGCTACCATGACCAAGATGCAGATTGTCCTCACCTCCAATGACTTCGACTTCCTCATAACATCCCTGCAAGATGCTTCGCTAGAAATCACATAGAAACAAGAAGCAAAGAAAGAGGAGATGTATGATTGCATTGAGACTAAACTCCGAGGGGTACAACAGGCCCTACAGTCCAGCCGCGCAGTGTCCACTGAGCCACCGCCATTAGGATAACTTGAGTTGGGAGATGAGCCATCTCAACTACACTGCCAAGCCGATACAATCAATTCTCACCTTCGACGAGCACAGGAAGAAACAGTGTAAGCCACCCAATCTTTGACACAAGTACAAGGAGTACTCGTAGAGAAACACAATGCTACAGAATAAGAAAATATTTCTCTCCAAACGAAGTTTGATGAAGAAAAAGCACAACTCTAGCAAGAAAAGGAACATTTTCTCGTGGAACAACTCGAAGTAAAGGAATCAGTCAATAGAGCACTTTTCTCTGTTACAGTCTTAGAAATCACAGTAGAAGATCGAGTCCCACAACAAGTGAACCAGCTCGTAGAATCCATCCAGCAGCTACAGCAATGCATAGTAGACCTAGAGCTACACACTGTATCTGAGACTCCACAAGATGTAAAAGACCAAAGAGAGGCAACTTCCCAGAGCGCAGTTGAAAGGCTAAAGGATCTTACCCTGGAATGTAAGAAACTCGGTGATCACAGTGCCCAGACCTATGAAAAACTCATGGAGAACCTAGAACTAAAGGCACTAGAGTCGTAGCTCCAAGAGGCGAAGTATAAATCCGAAAAGATACAGGCACAGTTGAAGCCCCTATCAGTTGTGGAAAGAATTAAGCGATCCCAGGAGAAGCAGACTGCCTAGCAACAGATCCACACTATCTAGAGCAGAGTTATAGTAGTAACTCAGAAACTTCAACCAGTACAAGAAAAATCTTACCAATTGTTTACAGAGGTAGAAGGCCAAGGAGCATAGCTAGAGCATGTTGTCACTACAACTAAACAGTGTCTAGAGGGACCTATCAATGATGCAGTCATCCAAGAGTTCACTAAATAGGAGGTCGTAGCGCAACAACAAGTCCAAGCAGCTCGAGCCAAGTTTGAGGCTTTCGAAGCAAAAGTATTCAGACCAGAGTGACTCAGTATGAGTCACAGGTGAGTGTTGGGGCCCTGTTGTCCCTTGACCAAGTTTTGAAGACCCTTGGTCAAGTTTGACCTACTTTTGGACTTCGATAGGTTGTCGAAAGCGGAGCGCAAGATGAAGTGGATATCGCAGGATCTCGGCCCCTTTTTGGGTCCTTTTTGGCTTTTGGGATTATGTAATGGGAATGGGGTGTCAGCCCATGGGTTTACCCATTCTTATGCCTATTTTGTAATATATAAATATGTTGGACAACTGAGAGGGGGGGGGGGTGAATCAGTTGTTACCTAGCTTATGCTTATTTTAAATTCTTTGCAAAGCACTCAATGACAGTCACAATAATGTAGGGAGGTAAGCAATAGAGCATTCAACATTGGTCTCCCATATGAAATACACAAAGACAAATATTTTCTTGAGGAAACCCAAAAGGGGTAAAAACCTCTTCTTCTTTATATGATAAGTAATCTTTACATTCTATACATTATCTTACATATGAGCTCCAACTCATTATGAGGCTACAACCTCTATTTTGCAAGCTGCAACTTGCTGAGAGCACCAACTCTCTGTTTTCTCTAGCACCCACTAGAAGGAAGCACCAACTCCCTGGTTTCTCTAGCACCCACTAGAAGAAAGCACCAACTCCCTGAGTGTTCCAACACCAACTGGATGGAAGGACCAACTTCCAGTCACATAGGCTCCAACCTGTATAACAGAGAACACTTGTTCTCCCTTGCACCACCCTGCCACCCTTGTTTCTCTGGCTGCAACCAGATGGAAGATACAACTCCTTGTATTCAAGTGTCGACTTGAACTTCTGAGGACAACAGTACTCCCTAGAACCTCCCAACCACCCTGTTTATAATATTTTGCTATGTGTAAATTTATCACAGTGATACTATATTTATCAATGGCTTACCGATCTCATCATTGTTCTCCTACTGCATCAGTCTCTTCATGCACACATGCCTTGCACTTTCTTTTGTTCTTCTTTTTGTGCTATGTGCGCCACATCCATTCAATGCACCATTCCTCTTCTGTGCATTTCAGTTGCTGTACTCTGATTCCTTCTACATGCATCAATAACTCTCAACAGCAACAACACCAATCTCTTCTCTGTTCTACATTTTTATAATCTCTGTGCACCTTGTGCATGCCATCTGCACAATGCTTCTGCATCCTCTTCTCGTTTCCAGTCCTCTGCTTGATCATCATCGCAATTCTTCAGCTTCTTTGATGGTTATACGAATGTGTTCATCATCACTGGGCATTATGTTGAAATTCCTTAGCCTCTCTAGAAGTCGAGACTCTTTGTCTTCTCTGTCATTTCTGAATCTTTTTAGAATCATTGGACATTACCTCGAGACTCTTTGTCTCCCTTGGTAGTCACCCTACAGCTGCTCTTGCAATCACCCTGAAGTCTCTCAAAGTCCTCTGGTAGAAAACTTTAGTGGTTTCTAGCCATTATAGTGTGAACCTCTATAGATTTATGCCTTTGGATCCTTTTCCCTTTCCTTTCACATGTGACCTCAGGTGGTGTCCAAACACTTGTTCATAAGGCACTTTCATGACTCGCGTTTCGGGTATCTGGGGATGAGGCATCTCAACTCTCCAAGTCGCGATCTCCGAAATGGAGCCTAGATGCAGGCTAGCTCCTCCCTTAAACCTTCGATGATGTGACCAATGGTTGTGACCACAACCTTATTCAAAAAGGCACTTTCGCAAATCACAATTCAGGAATCCTAAGTTGAGGCATCTTGACTCTTCATATCGTGATCTCTGAAAAGGATCTTGGCTTGACTAGATCCTTCCTTTACGTGACCAATGGCGATGACCAAGTGCTTATTCACAAGGTGCTTTCGCAATTCGCATTTCGAAAATCTTCTGTCGAAGGGTCACGACATTCCAAGTTGTGATCTCCGAAATGGAGCTTAGCTTCGTGCTAGCTCCTCCCTCTCACATGACCACCGACGGTGACCACAGCCTATACCAAAAGGTGTTTTCGCATTTTGGATTTTAGTAATCCTGTGGTGAAGAGTCTCGACTCTTCATGTTGCGATCTCTGAAACCCTGACAAGGAGCTTAGCTTTGTGCTAGCTGCTCCCTCTCACATGACCACCAGTGGTGACCAGGCACTTATCCATGAATTTCTTTCATGACTCACGATTTTGGGAATCCTGTGATGAGACATTTCGCTAAGCATCAAGTTGATTCGGGTGGCCACGATTTGAACATCTAGATCTATGGTTGAGATTCGATTCTGGACCCCCCTTGCCATACTGCCTTTAATGAAGGGGGGAGGGTGTCCGAAATTGGAGGCGCAAGTCTGAGCGGCTAAGATCAAAGAACTTAGATGTGTGGTTGAGATTCCATTCCGTTTTGCCTTTAATAAAGGGGGGGGGTCTGGAATGAGGTGGTTTTGTATGGGCCCCTCCTAAACCTCTTACCTCTTCCTCCTCCATTTACCACCTTTGCCTCCTATTGACAGGTGTCTTCCACCCAGCCTCTCTCCTTCCCCTATCACATCTCACCTGACATCTATTGAGGCTCTAGAAGCATATCAACGATCAATATTTCTCGTTGATCCAACAACTATCCTCCTCCCCAAGACTTCAACCTTCAGGATTTTGGGGGAGTGATATTGAAGCTAAAACTCCCGAAGTCAGACTTCCTGAGTGATGTCATTCTTGTGTCACTTAATGACCCGAGTGGCTTCCATGTGTCACTCAGATTCAAAATATTCACATACTGGAAACATCAAATCATCTTGACACTTGTCCTTATATGCTTGTGCCATGTGTCCTTGTTGATGTAAGTTGCCACCTGTCCTCGTTGACGTGGTCTATCATGATATACCTCCTAGATCTGATGACCTATATTTGTCTTCAATCCAACAGTTGAGATTATATCGCGATTTCACATATTGCGAGTTCGAGAGGTTAGGGAACCCCATTCCTTTGAATTTCCAGTCAGCGAAATGTTGATCTGTGACCATGTGTCCTGCTCGAAGATGGATGGTCCTCCTGCTTTTGGGATTTTGTAAGCCCGCTTCTCTTTGCACTTTAAAGAACATGTAGATTTTCTTGGATCCAACGACAGTCAGACCCCATGCTTGGATCTAACGCACAAGATCTATTCTCATCTACTATGTGCTACTCCTCTCTGGATTTAGATTTGACAGTCATCATGGATTCTGAATGAGATCCAACGTTCATTGTTGCTCCCCCTCTGCCATTATCACTATGTTGTTGATCATGCTGATCTTTGCCATCATTTTTCTTGCCATCATTGTTCTTTCCATCAATGACAAGCTCATTGTTCCTGTGAACATGCCAGCATCGCTCTGCTGATCATGCTGAGCTTTGCCATCAATGAAAAACACGCATACTCTACCTTTGTCTAAAACCATGCCAACAAAATAGACATCTAGGCGATGTAAGTGTAGGTAGAGAAGAGATAGAGAGGCATCTATGTGATGTTGTGCTAAGTGCAAGTCTGGCTTGTGAATGATTTGTGCATACTGTGGGAGACTTGTGGAGCTAAGCACAAGTGATTGTGACAGACTATGGAAGGCTTTGTGTTGTAACACAAGGAAGAGGGATCTAGCGAGGTACGCAGATCTCCTGTCCTATGCGGAGTAAGGGTTTTGTGTCTCTATGCATGTAACCGATTGAGGAAGCTAATAAATAAGAAGAGTTGGTGGATGTATCCCTAGGGTGGGGTTGAACCACGTATATGTTGTGTTGCTCTGCCTTGTGCAATGTGTTGATGTGTTATCTGCTAAGTATTTGATATAGATAGATAGTTAGATTTGTTAATGCTTTGTGCTTATGATGAACCTAGATACTATATCTCACCTATGTGAACTTGCTTAGTTCTTGAATCTGCTAGATCTTATCTATTTCTTTATGCTAAGTTCTTAGATATATTAGATCTGGTTGAATGATGTGATGCTCTTTTTTCTCTGCAGAGTAGATATTGGTTAAATAATAACGAACTAATGGTGCTAAGTTCTCTATTAAGTATTATAATCGAATATCTATGTCCTAGCTAAGGTTACAGACACTGGAGTCCTGCAACCACCCCTCCCTCTACCTTGGGTGAGATTTCATCTGCTTCGTAGGTGTTACCGAAAGGGCCGGTAGTTAGGGTTTTTTTGGTGCGTTGTTGTAGCGTTGAACCCTGGGTCTGCCCCTGTGCCTACAACAAGATGGCTGGAATTTTTAAGTGAACATGACTTTTATATCAAGAATATCAAAGGAAAAGAAAATAAAGTTGTTGATGCACTTAGTAGAAGAGTACATCTCATGCATGCTACAATTGTCAATATGCATCAGTCAGACTTGAAGAGAAGAATTTTAGATGTTGTTGTTACATATCAACATTACTTGCAGGTAAAGGAAAGCTTGCATCAAGAGGATGTACAATAGAAAATGAAAGAGTATGAGATGAAGGAAGATGGATTACTTATGCATTAAAATAGAATTTATGTTCCTAGTTCCAG
This sequence comes from Picea glauca, assembly GCA_000966675.3. NCBI lineage: Eukaryota > Viridiplantae > Streptophyta > Pinopsida > Pinales > Pinaceae > Picea > Picea glauca. The sequence continues at coordinate 219,019 of JZKD02S0781909.1, forward strand.
AGAACTTAGGAATTTGGTATTAAAAGAAATGCATAATGTCCAATATGTTGGAAATCCCGGTTACCAGAAAAAAATTACAGCAGTAAGAAGTTGGTTCTATTGGCCAAGAATGAAAAATGATGTTGTTGATTACACCGCCAAATGTATGGAATGTCAGAAAGTGAAGGCTGAGCATATACACCTAGTGGATTTGCTACATCCATTACCAATCCCAGAGAATAAATGGGAAGTGATAACCATTGAATTTATAACTAAATTGCCCAGGACAACAAGGAAACACAATTCAATCATGGTAGTGGTTGATAAATTGACAAAGGATACTCATTTTGTTCCTGTGAAAATAACTCATACATTAGCTAATATTACAGAAATTTACATGAAGGAAATTGCTAGGTTGCATGGGATACCTAGGAAAATTGTCTCGGACAGAGACACGAAGTTTACTTCGAATTTCTGGAAGGGATTATTTAAAGGATTTGGTACAAATCTGAACTTTATCACAACATACCATTTGCGGTCAAATGGGGAGACAGAGAGGGTCAACCAAGTAATTGAAGACATGTTGAGAATGTATGTGATGGATAAGCCATCTAAGTGGGAAGATTACTTGCACTTGGTTGAGTTTGCCTATAATAATGGGTGTCAAGCTCCATTGAAGATGAGCTCATTTGAAACCTTGTATGGTAGGAAATGCAGTATTCCAGTAAGTTGGGACAACCCAGCATATAGAGTGGTACTTGGGCCAGAGTTGCTCAAGGATATGGAAGACTTGATGGTTAAGATTAAGAAAAATTTAAAGGCAGCTCAGGATAGACAGAAAGTTTATGCCGATATGAATAGGACAGCAAGAGAATTTAAAGTGGGGGAGCATGTGCTTTTGAAAGTAAATCCCAAGAAGAGCTCTTTGAGGTTGGGTAGTTGTACAAAGATGGCAGTTAGATTCTATGGTCCATTTGTGATATTGGACAGAATAGGGCCAGTTCCATACATGCTTGCATTGCCTATTTCCATGAATGTGCATAATGTATTTCATGTCTGTTTGCTAAATAAATATGTACATGATCCTAACCATGTTATTGATTGACATATGATTCAGGTAGATACAGAGGGAGACTTTCAAGTCCAGCCAGTGCGAATATTGAACAGAAAAGTCAAAATGCTACAGAATCAAGTTATAGAGATGGTAAAAGTTTAGTGGACCTGCTACGGTTCTGAAGATGCTACCTGGGAGCATGAAGATGCCATGCAGGCAAGATACCCACAGTTTTTTGAATAAATTTTGGAATTTTGATTCCTATTTGTATATACACTAAGGACAGTGCCAAAATAAGGGGGAGGGGATGTAACACCCTGGGTTTTGAGCCCCATATTAAATAATGTATTTTTACACTGCTAAGAGGCCAGAGTTCCCAAACAATTATTAAAAGGCCAGTTTGCCCAAGAAATGTAATGTTTTGATCATTATTAATAATAAATAAATCGTTGGATGCTAGACAGACAAGGACTAGAGTTATAGGGGGCTATGATTCCACAAGAGAGGGGGCTTGAGGGGCTAAGCATTTATTTTATATTTTTATTCTCCATTTTTTCTTAATGTATAATAACAATTATGTGAGCTTCTTGGGGAAGTCCAGGAGGTTCTTGACTCCTAATTAGAGTTCATAAACTCGTCCCTAGTCTGTTGGGGGGTTGGGCATGGTTGTTCATTCTCTCTCACTCTCGTTCTTGTTCTTGTTCTTATTTTTCTGTTGGTTTCCTCAATCATTCTTTCCCTCACTCATTCATATTTCCTCATGCGTTTCTTGGCTCGAGAAAGGAAGATGAACTATTGAAGTGCAACCATGGTATTATGGGCTGTAGAGATTTCTAGTGTAATGCAGCCATGATTTGAGACCTTCATGTTTGAGATGTGTGGTATCTGTCCCACTTTTCTCACAGTTGTGAGTTCTGAGAGTCCCAATATGGAGATTTTGGACCAGTTGCACTGGAGCCATGGAAGGAGAACGACTTCCTGAGGGACTGCATGGAAAATAAGGGTGGGGGTCCATTCTCTTAGGTGGTGTAGGCTGGGTAGAAGAGAGTTGGGTACTTGGATTGTTGTGAGTGTTGGGAAAGCCTGTGAGAGATTGAGTGTTGACTCGTTTGGGAAGACGAGTAACACTCTGGAACCGTCCTTGTGGATTCATAGCCCTAGCTCAGGGGTGACATTGTTGTTGAGACTTGGAACAACAATGTCTACGATTGGGTGGAACATCCTTGGTCTACATCCAGTCGATGGTTTTATTTTATAAAAGATAAGTGCTCTTTGTTATGGTATTATTTACCTATGTATGATTTATTCCACTCTGTATTTATTTATCGTTGAATTCCATATTTATAATAAGAATGATTTCTTGTTATTGTTTTGCATGCCATTTAGTTCCTTTCTTTTATGCATCTTTATTAATTTGAAAGGCATATGTAAGAGAAAGAAGTCTAAGAGCAGGCTTGAAGTAGCATATCCTGGCATGTGGGAGGCTAGGTATGTTATTCTCCTGCATAAACTTGCTATCATATAGTACTACCAAGTTGCCTACTTGGAATTGTTTTGACTTAATGTGTCTTTCATGCCATTCTTTTTCCCTTGATTTTTTCACTTGTTGATGCAACCTTGTGGAAAATCTATCCTCCTCAAGTTGTGCCAGTTCTGATAGTCATTCTTGTTTTGTGCCTGAATCCGACATATCTGTGATAGTTGTGACGCACATGCTTGATACAATAAATTCCATCGGCATTACCACCTCATATTCGTATACCAACCTGAAAGGTGTTTTTCCTATTAAATTCTTGTTGGTTGTCCTGTATGCCCATAATACCGCAGGGATTCTTAAGTCCCAGTCATCTCTTCCCACATTGCAGATTTTTGTTATTGCATTCTCTAGGTTCTCTTGAATTCTTCCATAGTGCCTGTTAAGAACCAAATATCAATATAGCATAGAAAAACCTCAGAAAAAGTACTCAACACATTGAAAAAGAGATAATTTCATATAATAAGCCTCTTTGAGGGGGCAACCTCCTTTTACCCCACTTAAATGTTCAAGTACAAGATGATTCAAAATGAAAATGTCTCCTTGGTATGTATAGGAGACTAGGAGGTATAATTACCACTAATGGCCTAAAGCTGACATAAATAAAATAACATTACTTATATAATATGCCTCAATTAAGGGTTAATGAGCCAATATTAGGGCTTAACATGCCCCTCCTCTTGAGACAAGTGTTGTCCGCAATGCTTGAGTAACTCTGGATGCTTCTGTATAAAATACTCACCTTCCCAAGTGGAATCTTTAGCCGATAGTTTCCTCCATTTAATGAGATACTCTGAAATGGATCTATTCCTCAGCTAGCGAATTCTTGTGTCATTGATGGCTTCAGGATCCAATATGATTTTTCTTTCCTTGTCAAGTTTTGGCAATATAGTTTGAACTAGGATCTTGTCACCTATAACCTTCTTTAGGCATGAAACATGGAAAACTGGGTGTACTCATGAAGATGCAGGCAACTCCAATTTGTATGCCATAGTACCAATATTTTGCAACACCTT
>JZKD02S0781909.1:225498-252266 GCA_000966675.3 Picea glauca
ATTCTTTATTCACCTTCCTTGTGTCCTCATCATGAATTTCATGGGATGCATTTTCACTTTCAAGTGTCTTCTCTGTTACGAAATTTTTCAATACTTCCATGATCTCCCCTTTTAAGCCCTCCATCATCTCATGTAGTTCATATTTTGTTACTATCTTCTTTTATAAATCATTTATGTCCCTACACATTTGTTCACCTTCATCAAGAGTCCAAGTAGGATTTTCTGGATACTTATTTGGTGTAGAAGTTCCCTTTTTGGGTGGCATGTTGGCCAAGTATCACTTTTGAACCTTTATTTTGAGGTGGTTCTTCTAGACAATCTTACTTTTGTTGTATCTCCCAAGTTTCAACCCTTCTGGGCATGAAAATTTATTTTATGTAGTTCTCTGCTATTTCTTATCTACAATGCCATAGGTCTGATCAAAATTGGATGTGCCAAGTGGAATTTACAGTAACTTCCCCACAACTTGATGATTTTTGGCCTTTCCACGAGATCTCACTTGTATAGCATGCCCCACACAAAATGATTGATATAAAATTCTAACACTCGTACCTGAAATACTACAAACTTTCCACAATCCAATCCAACCAGTCCCACTCCATTTGGATACTCTAGGAAGAAGTTATGATTGTTTTACCTGGAACACCTTCTTGAGACTAGTCAATAGGACTAGTCAAATACCCTATCTTACACAGGGTGTATCTACAAATTTAAGATGACCCAGAAGCTAAACGTTTTACCACAAATACCTTACTAATTTTTGTGACTATCCTCTGGATTTTAGGTTCTAAAACGTTACAAAAATTGTTTTATAGCGACAATTCCGCAATGCTTCAGTTCATGATGATTCCAAAACCCTATCTTGTACAGGCTGTATCTCCGAAAGTATAAGGCCTTAGGAGATAAATTTTGAACCCAACATACCTTGATCCGTCTAATAAATATATTCCAAGTCGTTCCCTATAAAATGTTGTAGAAAAAAAGTTATAGAAAAAATTCCAAGGTGTCTCAGATGTAGCAGCGAAACCCCAAGACCTTGAGCTCTGATACCATATGTTAAGAACCAAATATCAATATAACATAGAAAAACATCAGAAAAAGTACTCAACGCCTTGAAAAAGAGATAATTTCAGATAATAAGCCTCTTCGAGGGGGAAACCTTATTTTACCCCACTTAAATGTTCAAGTACAAGATGATTCAAAATGAAAATGTCTCCTTGGTATATATAGGAGACTAGGAGGTATAATTACCACTAATGGCCTAAAGATGACATAAATAAAATAACATTACTAATATAATATGCCCCAATTAAGAGGTAATGAGCCAATATTAGTGCTTAATAATGCCATTATCCTGTGGGTGGTATGGTGTACTCTTATGGTGGTGGATTTGGAATTATTCGGTCAAGGTTTCTATGGTTTTATGCATGAAGTGTGTTTCTTGATCACTCGTCAATGTTTTAGGACATCAAAATTGAGTTACTATGTTTTCGAACAAAAAGTGCACGACGATTTCTGCACTGCAATTTGTGGTTGGAGTAGCTTATGCCCATCCAGTTAGATATTTTTTTGTTGAAATGATGTACCTCACCCCTGATCTTCTTGTTGGTGGGTTAATTGGTCCAATGAAGTCAATAGACCACTTATCAAAATATTGTAATGTAACGTGCGGGTTCAATGGCATATCTTCCCTTCTGGAGGGTTTTCCAACCCTTTGACAAACATTGCATGTCTGACAGTATTCCTTTGCATCCTTGTGGAGTGTATGCCACCATAACCCTGTGTGTAAGACCTTCTGAGCAGTGTATTTCCATGGATAATTTCCTCTAGCTATCATGTCATGCACTTCTTCCAATAAATTTGTTCTTTCATGTTCGACTACGTAGTGTCATAGTATTCCATCTGCACCTAGTTTATATAAGTTTCCTACAATTAGTTGGTAGTCCATAGCCTTTACTACCAACTTCTTTTTATGCGTGATCAACATGTCTAAGGGGGTCATTCTTATACTTAGGAACTATACAATATATTTAAAATAATTGTCTACCATCTTAACGGAGAATAATTTTGGTTCTGGCAAGCTATTATCCAGTTTTCTTATCTCTTCTCTCGATAGAATGTGTGACAAGTGCTTCAGTCGTGCATTAACTTTAACTAGTTTTACTACCACTTCAAAATCGTACACCTAGAACAATAGGAGCCATCTACAAATCCTCCCCTCAACACTGGCTTGTTGACTAGATATCTCAGCGCAGAATGATCTATGTACATATTAAAGTGTGAACCGAGTAAGTAGTGTATGAACTATTGTAGCGTGTAGACCATAGACAATCCCTCACTTTTTGTTGTGGTATATTTTTTCTCCATTGTTGATAGTTTCCTAATTGCAAAAGTAATTGGATGATCTATCTCTTTGTCACTTGGCTATGACAAGATCACGACCAATGTTATTGATGATGTATCCATGTGTACATGAAAGTCCTTGTTCCAATCGGGGAAAACTAATATCAGCGCAGTTACTAACTTTTGTTTCATTGTGTTAAGTCCTTCCTGTAAATCATCATTCCATTGGAACTTCATGTCTTTATTCAACAATTTTTCCATTGGGGCTGTAATTTGCGTATATCCTTTGATAAATTTCTTGTAATACCCAGTATGACCCAATGTCATGCATAGTTGTTTGACTGACATGGGTAATTTTAAGTCTAGAATAACTGCAATCTTTGCGGGATCAACTATCAAGCCTTGTTTGCATACGACGTGTCCCAATAATATTCCAAATGGTGCACAAAAAATACACTTCTTTAGGTTTAAGGGTATCTGATGTTGTCTACACTTATCTTAGCAATTCGACATAATCTTGTAACAGGATAAATACAGTCTAGTCATCCAAGTAGACTTTGAGAAACTTATGAATGAACTCCTTAAACACTACAAAAAATACTCTGGAAAATATCGCAGGGGCGTTTTTAACCCAAATGGAATTATTGTGTATTGAAAACTTCCCCATTCTGTCATGAATGTAGTCTTATGTCTATCTTCCTGCGCAATTCTTATCTAATGGTATCATGAAAAACCATCTATAAATGAGTAGTCCTCTTAGCCAGCTACATTTTACAGTACTTCGTCTATAAATGGTGTTGGGAATGGATCATGCAGGAATGCATCGTTTAGTTTCCTCAAGTCGACAAAGATTCTTACACACCATTTTGTATTGTCCTAGACTACTACTGGACTTGTCCATTCCGATTCCTCAACCTGTTTGATAACTCCTACTTTCATCATTCGATCTATTTCCTCCTTGAATTTTTCTTTGTATCTTGGATTCAGTATATAGGGTCTCTATTTTACTGGTTTAGCATCGATTTTCAATGGGATCCACATCTCCCCTAACTCGCCCGCTATTCCTTTAATCTCAGAGAATGTAGTGGGAAATAAGACTTGATATTCGTGCAGTAGATCTACTATATTTTATAAGGTTTCCTCATACCAGTAACCCCTATCTGTGTAAACTTGGGGTCTTCCTCCATTCCAATATTAACTTTGCATGTCTTGACTGGTTGTGCATATGTTGTAGATTACAGCTCTGGGCCCTCTACTGTCCGTTCACCCTTTTTTTCTTGTACTTGGATGTTGTGAGGATCGTCATCATCCTGATCCGCTTGCATCACATTGTAACATTCTGATAACTTGTGAATCATCATGGAGGAGTCGTTTTCACTACATACGGATATGACTTCCATTGCTTCTTATTTAGAAAACATTTTCTATTTAATCTCGTATAGCGTTGCACTTATAGGGGTCGAATCACTCTGAAAGGTAAATGCTACCTGGAATCATTGCGTTATGTAATCCCATTATGTTATATCTCTGTACATATCCAATTCTAAGTACCATTTCTTTGGAATGGTATAAACATGTGTGCCAATCCTTTCCTTGGGATCAATTTCCATGTTTTTTCACACTACGTAACATGGTCTATTAGGTTTCCTTCCCCAGTATATTTTTGCATCATGTCTCCCTCTTCAGTATTAAATATTATTTGGATTAGTCTCCTACACTGTTTCCAATCTTCCATGGTTCCTTTGTGTGTCGTTGTTGGTGCAATTATATGTTCAATATATTTCAATCATTTAATATGTCAATCCGGTTTCGTAATCAATAGAGTTGATGTACTGTATGTCCCGATAACAGATAATTTCCTATGTCTGTTGAGTATAGTCTATGTAAGAAAACACTTTTGAAACTGAATACTTTGTTTTCACAACTTTTAAATAACACTCCCCACACAATTCAAAATTCATAAAGAAAAACTTTTCAACAAGCATATAATCTAGAATTCTTGCTCAGGTGATGGATCTGTTCATTGTTGGCTCATGAAAGATAAAGATGAACTATGATTCCATCTCTTGGAACAAATACAAAAACAACAATTAACTCTACATGATTTAAAAAAAAAAAGGAAACTTAATCAAACTTAAAAGAATTACCAGGCAGGGTAAAACACTCCATTATAAGTGCATGTATGGTGAGAGATGGAGGTCTTGATTGTGCCAGTGTTTTCAAGGTGTAATCTAATCAATTCTGGAAAATAAAGATAAGTGTATTGGAATGATCCATTACAGTCTCATGTATGGTGAAAGATGGAGATCCAACATGTCCTTAGATTTTCAAAAGAAAAACAAACACTACATCATTTAGTCTAGACAAAACACTAAAGCACTTAAATCAAATGATTGTTCTCACACACTGAGCCGGATTATTTTCGTCACCAAATGAGATCGGAGATATAATAAAGAAATGCACAGAGATATCACAGATATTCAATAATATAACATAAATATATCAGATATGAAACATAAACATAGATATATAGTAATACATGATTTCTATTAATGAAATAAATGTACAAAGACTGTAAAATACAGAGTGAAAGACTCGATAGAATGGTGGCAGCTTATCTCTAAGAAGAGATTGGACGGCTACTCGCATTTGAAAGAAGATGATTACAATGAGACTCTGAAGGCATTTTTACAATAAAGGGGAATTCCAAAAGTCATAGACATCCAAAAACCTAACCCTAGGAGATGAAGCGCCAAAAGTCATGTGGGCCCCGTTTGGGTAAGTGAGTACATCAACTTCCCAGGATCATAACTTTTGCATACGATCTATGTTTTAGGCATGTGATAGCTCGTTGGAAAGGTATTGTTGAGGAGATGCATTTTGGGCACTCAATAATTCATTTAACTATCATTGAGAACCTCAATCTCGAAAAACCTTCATTTAGGCCCTCAAAATGGCCCTGGAAGTTAAAACCTGCTAAAAATAGTAAATTGCCAAAATTGGTAGAAAGTTGTTTTGAGCCAGTCCGAAAAGGTGGGTGGCCACCGATATCCACCTGGATCAATCCTCCCTCCTTAGGAAGCAATGGTATCCATTTCATTGAGTTCCTGGGGGAGAGGAAAAAGCGTTTGTTGAATCTGCATCTTGGTGGGCTGCTTGTCTTGCTGGAGACGTCGCGCTGCTCAGTTTGTGGAAATCTGTCACGAACCTGTTGAGGTTGAGTCTATTCAACAAGTCGAGATACATGAGAGGATGATGTGTAGAAGGAATATTTTTGCTTTGCTGCAACCTTGTTGACCTACTTCCGTTGGATAGAAGGTGTAGGGGGCGAGGTTGTAGTGGTTGCAGTGTCCTTTTGTTCCCCTTTTGAATAGAGTGTGAAGAAGCTGAATTTTGCAGTATGAGATACTACCTTGTGACATTTTTTAGGTGGAACAATAGTTGGAACTACCTCTAGTATTCTGTAGAGATGACCCCCCAAAGTAACAATGACACTACGGGGTCGAGACTCATAAATATCATGGCGTCTCCACATATATGGTTGGACGAAGAGAACATCACAGACATCCAGTGGGGCAACATCACATAATACCTCATCCTTAAAGGGTTGGATGTCATATGACAATCGACATTGTTGGTTGACACGGAGATCTCGTCCTTGCTGAAGCCACCCGATGTTGTATGGTTGTGGGTGTGGTGTTGTCGACAATCACAATTGTTTGATGACCTTTCCTAATATGAGGTTCTTTTGGCTTCCGCTATCAACAATAAAATGCAGTGGGGTCCCCTCCACCCACATCTGTGAATAAAAAAGGTGCTCCCCCTCTTCAGGATCTGTTGGTTCTTCTGGTTGAATTGTTGTAGTCGCAATAATAGCAGTGGAGTCTGTATCAATGATCTGTCCTTTACCAGTATTTTAAGAATCAGATTTTGAATCAGGGTTTGGATCCTTGTCTTTGATCTCGACCACTAATGACTATTTTGATCAACATTCATCGGTGTTGTGCCAGGGGCTTTTGTGGAAATCACACCATTTTCCAGTACCCTTATTTGTCTTCCCGTGACCCTTCTTTTCCTGTGTCTTGGACTAGTTTTCGGAAGACTGTTTGTTAGGGCCGTCTTTGTCATACTTTGGTTGTTGCGGATTTGCAGAACCAGAATCCCGTTTGTTCTAGTGCTTAAATTTCTACTCGATTTTAACAGCATATTGATAGGCAGCACCGAGTGATGAGATGTCTAGAAAATCCATTTCAGTTTGGATGTATCTTTGTAGAGCCCCACGGTATTTCAGAACCAAATGTCGTTCGGAGTCTTTGATACTGATCCGGATTATTTTCAGCACCAAATGATTTTTCTCACATACTGATCCGGATTATTTTCGGCACCAAATGAGAGCATAGATATAATAAAGAAATGCACAGAGATATCGTAGATATTCAATAATATAACAGAAATATATCAGAGATGCAACATAAACACAGATATACAGTAATACACGATTTATATTAATGAAATAAATGTACAGAGACTGTAAAATACAGAGTGAAAGACTCGATAGAATGGTGCCAACTTATCTCTGAGAAGATATGTGATGGCTACTCGCATTCGCAAGAACATGATTACAATGAGGCTCTGAAGGCCTTTTACAATAAACAGGAATGCCAAAAGTCCTAGACATCCAAAAACCTAACTCTAGGAGATGAAGCGCCAAAATTCATGTGGGCCCCATTTGGGTTGTTGTAGGAAAATCTCCCTACGGACAGGTGGATTACCTCAAAGAGCTTGACCTTAACTCTAAGACAGAAAATGCTTAATGTGGACACTGACTTCCTTTCAAATCTATCCAAACTAACACATGAGAAGGAAGGAGAATAGAAGTACCTCTTTATCGACGTTTGTCCCTGAACGCTCCGAGTTGCACTCTGATCCTTTGCTCCTCGCTGAGTTATGTAGACAAACAAGATACGACCACTTCCTATTCTATTGATATTAGCTTGAAAATGAATCTATCTATCAATGATAAGTTCATGTAACATCAGACGCAAACTAGAAAGAAACAGGCCAAGCGTGTCATATTAATGAGAATAACGACAACAATACTTACAATCGTAGATGCGAATGCGACAACTTCATCAAGTCCAATTCGTCTAACCCTTGCTCGAAAGATCCACAACCTGGATTATAGCAGCTTCACTGATCACTCTCCTTTGGATGACTGTGTGTTTCCTATGAGATCATAGTTTTCATGCCAGCAATTCTTTCCTCCTTTTCACCATCATAGAGCTTGCTTATATAGGTTAAGAGGAGCTTAACCTCTTGAGTTATCTTTAGAACAAGTTGAGGAACTTCCTCCTTAGATCAGGGATCCTCTGATGGAACCAAGAATTTGAATGCAACTGCCTTCTAAACTTGAATTATCCTCCCCTTATTCTCCTCAACGGGCCAACTACTACCTTAGATTAGACAGTGCTCCCTCAAAAGGGGCATCAAAGAGCTGTAGCACTCCCTATGAAGCTTGAGGGAAGCGCCAACACTCCAAAGGTGGATAACGCTCCTTCAGAGGGGCAGGAGAGCATTATAACGATCCCTAAAGCCTTATAGGGGAGCGCCAATGATCCTAAGATTGATATAGGGGAGCGCTCACCCTCAGAACCTTTGTTTCAGAGCTCTTTTTAGGTGTCAAGAGTTCCTGGTCTTTAGTTAATCAATTCCTCTTCTCCAAATCAAGTGCATGAGATGTTTTAAGTGCCTCCTTAGTGTCATCGGCATGGCAGTATGCTTGAACAACGTTTGTGAAACTTGTGAACAACTTGCGACACTTACAAAAGTTGTAAGGAAGATGCAACACTTACGACAATTGAGAGGAACATGCGACACTTATCCAGTTGAGTAATTTTGATGTGTAACATGGGTAAGTGAGTACATCAACTTCCCGGGGTCGTAACTTTTGCATACGATCTCTGTTTTAGGCGTGTGATAGCTTGTTGGAAAGGTATTGTCGAGGAGATTCATTTTTGGGGATAAATTATTCCTATGGATATCATTGAGAAGATCGATCTCTAAAAACCTTCATTTAGGCCCTCAAAATGGCCCTAGAAGTTAAAACCTGCTAAAAATAATAAATTGCCAAAATTGGCAAAAAGTTGTTTTGAGCCAGTCTGAAAAGGTGGGTGGCCACCGATATCCACCTGGATCAATCCTCCCTCCTTATGAAGCAATGGTATCCATTGAGTTGAGCTCCCGGGGGAGAGGAAAAAATGTTTGTTGAATCTGCATCTTGGTGGGCTGCTTGTCTTGCTGGAGACGTTGCGCTACTCAGTTTGTGGAAATCTATCACGAACCTGTTGAGGTTGAGTCTGTTGAATAAGTCAAGATACATGAGAGGATGATGTGTATAAGGAATCTTTTCACTTTGTTGCAACCTTGTCGACCTGCTTCCATTGGATAGAAGGTGTAGGGGGCGAGGCTATAGTGGTTACAGTGTCCTTTTGTTCCCCTTTTGAACAGAGTGTGAAGAAGTTGAATTTTGTAGTATGAGATACTACCTTGTGACACTTTTTAGGTGGAACAATAGTTGGAACTACCTCTGGTATTATGTAGAGATAACCCCCCAAAGTAATAATGACACTACGGGGTCGAGACTCATAAACAACATGGCGTCTCCACATATATGGTTGGCCCAAGAGAACATCACAGACATCCAGTGGGGCAGCATCACATAATACCTCATCCTTGAAGGGTTGAATGCTATATGAAAATCGACATTGTTGGCTGACACAGAGATCTCGTCCTTGCCAAAGCCACCCGATGTTGTATGGCTGTGGGTGTGGTGTTATTGACAATCCCAACTGTTTGATGACCTCTACTGAGATGAGGTTCTTCTGGATTCCAATATCAACAATAAAATGCAGCGGGGTCCCCTTCACCCACATATGTGAATGAAAAAGGTTCTCCCCCTCTTCAGGATCTGTTGGTTCTTCTAGTTGAATTTTTGCAGTCGCAACAATAGCAGTGGGGTCTGCGTCAATGATCTGTCCTTTACCAGTATTTTCGGAATCAGATTCTGAATCAGGGTTTGGATCCTTGTCTTTGATCTCAGCCACCAATGACTATTTTGAGTGACATTCATCGGTATTGTGCCAGGGGCTTTTGTGGAAATCACACCATTTTTCAGTGTCCTTATTTGTCTTCCTATGACCCTTCTTTTCCTGTGTCTTGGACTGGTTTTCGAAAGATTGTTTGTTAGGGTCATCTTTTTCATACTTTGGTTGTTGCGGATTTGTAGAACCAAAATATCGTTTGTTCTGGTGCTTAAATTTCTTTTCTATTTTAACAATGTATCAATAGGCAACACCGAGTGATGAGATGTCTAGAAAATCCATTTCAGTTTGGATGTATCTATGTAGAGCCCCACAGTATTTTAGAACCAAATGTTGTTCAGAGTCTTTGATACCTAGCTTGGTGCGCAAGGTATATAAGGTATTGGTGAACTCTGGAACTACTTGGCCCCTCTCTTGCCGCAGTGTGGTCCATCTCATGTACTGGTCCTCATAGTTGCCAATAGGGTAATATTGTTCCTTTACCACATCCACAAAAAAATCCCATGTGGGATCGGCCCCATATATTCCAGACTCCTCTATGGAACTTTTCTCCAAGTAAGTTTCCCACCAATGTTTGACATGAGGGAGAGCTTTAAGGAGTGCGAAGGTGATCTTTTCTTTGTCAGAAAAATTGTGAACAAAGAAATAACCTTCTAGCAGAGTTAACCATTTTTCTAGGTCTTCTGCATCTATATGTCCTTCAAATACAGGAATATCAAAGTTAACTTGTACCTTGAAAGGAAAGGTGCCTCCAAAGTTGTCTCTTGATGAATATGTGTCTGATTCTATCGGTAGGCATTGAAGGAAGTGGGAAAAATTCTCCATCATTTCGTCCCTCTGTCACGTGAGAGCTTGCTCAAGCAACATATTGATAGGATCGTATGCTCCGTCAGTTTTCTTTTCTTTCGCCATTGAGGGTTTCTTGGGTGTGCGAGAGAGATTTTATTCAAGAGAGACAAGCTCGAGACCCAACTTGCTATACTCAGACCTCGTCGAGGAGAAAAAATGATCAAGAGCAACCTGCTCTGATACCACTGATCTGGATTATTTTCAGCATGAAATGAGATCGGAGATATAATAAAGAAATGCACAGAGATATCGCAGATATTAAATAATATAACAGAAATATATCAGAGATGCAACATAAACATAGATATACAGTAATACATGATTTATATTAATGAAATAAATGTACAAAGACTGTAAAATACAGAGTGAAAGACTCGATAGAATGGTGCCAGCTTATCTCCGAGAAGAGATGTGACGGCTACTCGCATTCACAAGAAGATGATTACAATGAGGCTATGAAGGCATTTTTATAATAAAAATGAATTCCAAAATTCCTAGACATCCAAAAACCTAACCCTAGGAGATGAAGCGCCAAAAGTCATGTGGGCCCCGTTTGGGTAAGTGAGTACATCAACTTCCCGGGGTCGTAACTTTTGCATACGATCTCCGTTTTAGGCGTGTGATAGCTCGTTGGAAAGGTATTGTCGAGGAGATTAATTTTGGGGGATAAATAATGATTTTGAATATAATTGAGAGCCTATATATTGAAAAACCTTCATTTAGGCCCTCAAAATGGCCCTGGAAGTTAAAACCTGCTAAAAATAGTAAATTGCCAAAATTGGTAGAAAGTTGTTTTGAGCCAGTCTGAAAAGGTGGGTGGCCATCGATATTGAACTGGATCACATACTCACACAAATATGTCAAATCATTACTCACAAATCATTACACTCAGAGATCTCACATTACACACACAACTCTCACTTACTCAAAATTACCACACATCCATGTGACTTGATGTTGTTCCTGAGTTTATACTTTAAGGATCTAAAGTATACCGTAAAGGAATCCGTAAAGGTAAAGGTAATTAAAAGGTAAGAATAAAAAAGAAGGGTAAACCAGAGTTGGTTTCTCAACTGCCTCTGTCTAGCTTCCCGTTGTTCTTGGATGCTGATATCTCTCTCAATAGCTGCCCATGAACGTTCTAATTCAACCCGGTTAGTTGTTGTTTGTAGAATAGTATTAAACAGGTTTAAAGCAATGCTAGTTTGATCTTAGAGGCCAGTTTCTACGTTGGGATGTCTATTATTTGGGACAGTCATGAAAAACCAAGTTTTAATTAAATTATAAAAGTTTTATAAATTTTGTCACTTCAGTTTTTAAGGGATGAAAAGAGAAAAAGAGTTTTGGAACTCAAAATAATAGCATAATAACAGTTGAGGTCATTTCCTGTACTTGAAACAATTTTAAGAATAGTAAAATAACAAAGTAGTATTGCTGTGAAAATATTAGGCTTTAATCAATAAAAAATCTCATATTGTAACAGGAGACAAAGAGGAAAACGAGATTTCTAATGAAATGTAAAATATAATCATTCAAATGACCTACAGGTCTTGAAATTGTTGATAGCAATCACAGAGGAAAAACTGTAAATAATTCAATAACCAAATCAATTCAAACTACAATAGATGTGTGAAATAAAATTATAGTTAATCATTCATTAGAAAGAATTAAGAAGAAAAATATTAAAAAATATTGGAAACAAGGTAAAGAACACATAGCTTCAAGTTGACTGAATTTAGAATCTCGTTTGTATTATTTATGCCACAGTGGATTGGAAAACTTTTTAATACAATCGGCTCTCTCAAAAACAAAAGGCCCTTTCTCAATCTTGTGAAAATATATTTATACATGATCACCAAACATTTTTCCCGTTGGTGATTAATTAACTTCCTAAGACTAACGGTTACATGAATGAACAATGTCAAACTGTTTACATTTCTATTCTAACTGCTTTCTTATTCCAATGATGAAAATCTTCAAAAAAGTATTTCATGTCTGCGTTGACGAACCTCCTCCTTCTGCTTTAAGACAACGAATACATTTGCCCAGAAAATGCACTAAAACTCTGGGAGCTTCTGTAATATCCTTTGCTTCAAATAAGAAAAACTTTCTCTACAATTCTAGCAGACGGTCTTCGATTATCTTTCTCGTAAACTTAATAGTTTGTAGCTTTAAGTTAGGCATTACTATCCATTTGTCAATTTGAGTAACATTGATTACTTTTATTTGTGGAATCTCTGCCTAAATTTCTTCCAAATCTTCTTTAAATCTTAACTGATGCTTGACAATATTAATTTCTCCTAACAACCCGGGACAGTTGTTTTTTTCAATGTTCAATGAAGTTTTCTCTAAAAGGTCAAAAATTCCTTGACAATTGTCATTAACTTCTTTGGTTATTCTTTTATTTTCCATGATGTCTGCCTCCCATACCTTGAGTATTACATCACCTTTAATTTGTTCTAAAACAAATAGTTTTTTAACCTCCCCGAAATCCTCTTTTGTTGAAAAAGCTACTGCTTTTTGGAAAGTTGCTCTGGACGCTTTTACTTCTCTTTCTTTCTGGAGAATATCTTCCAAGGATTTATTTGTTTCTTGAAAGTAATTCTGGACAAATTCTAGATTAAAAAACACTCCCTATTGTTCTTTTTCTATCTTCATATGTATTTCCAATACCTGGGCCTGGAAGATTTCGAGCTCGACCACTTGATTTGAAATGGAATTAATCTTACCTTGTAATTGTTTATTTATTTCCTCTTGCTTTATGACCTATGTTTGAGTGACCTGTATTTTATAATTTTCTTCCTCTAAGCTTGCTTTCATTTTTTAAGTCTCTTGAATATCATTTAATCTAGCTTGTTCTAAGCCCTTTTTTATCCCCCAACTGATATTTATTTTGGTCTCTTTCAATTGATCCTGTAGCTGAGCTATCATTTGGTCTTTTTGTTCCAACATAGTTGTCAAACTTCCCACAGAGTATAAATTCACCAACGCTAAAGCTTCCATTGTGCCCACTATTTATGTAGTGAATTCTCCCTCTTTAAGTTTTTGTCCATCTATAATGATTTTGTGCTTTTTAATCATCATATCTCCTCTTGGATGCATCTCCTGTTTTAGGATAGGTTTCCTCTTTTTACTGAAAAAATAATCGGATGAAGGAATCTCATTCCAAGAAATAGGCTCAATATCCCTAATGTATAGGGCTCCCTCGTGGGGGTTTCCATAAGTAGACTGCAATGGAGTCAAGGAAGTAATGGAACTTCCAAGTTCTATTGATGTTGTTCCTCCTACCTTTTTCGGAAAACTCTCAGGGATTTCTGAGGGTGTTTCCAACTCCTTTCCTTTCCCTGCCTCTGATTTTTCTATCTGGGGGACTTATGTTTCTTGTGAAGGCATTTCACCCTCCTTCATTTTTCCTTTTGTATTTTCTTTATCCTGTACATTTGTTTCAAAGCCTGGGGGAGTCCCTTCCTGCTCTGGAGGAGGGGTCGTAGATTCACCCTACAAACTCTTTGGTAAACAACTTCGCCTATGACTCTGGAATGATATGAAACCAACCTATGAGTCAGGTGACATGGCCTGTACCCTATTCAATATTTCTTCATAGGTTTTAACCTCCTTGAAAATATCATCATAAACAGATGTTTCGTGATCATAAGCTTTCAAATTACAGTGCATCAAATGTCTGCTTAATAATTGATAAGGGTCATGCTTTCTGTGCTCAATATCTACCATTTTTATTTCTTCTAATGCTTCAGCCTCGACTTTAGAATTGTTGAGGTTTAGTAATGAAAATTTCTTGACATGCACAAGGAAGATTGGCCAGGATTTCTTTTGAGCTACTTTTAGCTCTATTCCAATACCACCTTTCACTATTTGATGTGCTACCTCCCTCAATACCAATCTGTCTGGGAGGAATTTCTGAAGTGAGTGAGGGGGGATTGAGCATCCATAAACCCTAATATAAGAGAATTTTTCATCAACAAACTAGTCGACTATTGCTTTGAGATTTCCTGAGACTGAATCAGAAATGCGAGGAGGTTCACGGCCATGAAACATTTTATGCATTGGAATTATTATAAAATGACAAATTTCGTAAAATGAATTCTTATCATTTTCTTCCCAAAGTGCAGAATGATATTCATGAATGGGCTCGGGGCAAGTTATGTTCGAACTCCAATTCATCAAGGGAAAAGGAGTCATAAAGAAAATTGCATCCATAATGTACGTTGACATATAAAAGGCCACTGGTTGACCTTTAGATTTTGCAACTCTGTAGTTTGAAAATTCTTGAGCTAGGTTATCAGACAGAATCTTACTCTAGTTGAAAGTAAATCCTTCTAAATCTTCTTCTAAAAAGGGCACCCATTCTACAGGAAAATGGCAGGGATCCTTTTTCCCGAAAAGTCTACATAGCATAATAGCTACATAGACCATGTATTCATTCAAAGATATTGTGGCATAAACCCCATGGGTATCGGCCCTAAACTTTGATGGACATCTCCACCAATCTCTAATTAAATCAGGATAAGTTCAATTTGCCTCAGTACACTCTTTCCTTTGAAATTCAGTTAAAAAATCGACATTAAAAGTGTACTTAGGATTTGGTGAGAGCTTATACATTACTTGTATATGTTCTGGCCTGAATGAGCCAACAAAGACCCCTTGATCATTTAAGATGCTCTTTGTCAGAATATCAGCCTTTTCCAGGGCCCAACTGATCATGTCATTGTACGCCATAAGTCGAGGGCGCTGCGATCTTATGAAGCTCTAATTCTGCTATATCCTGAAAGTGATTCTCAGAATCAGTATGAGAATTCTTGAATTCGTATTCCAAGAATTCAGAGATTTGTGTCCAAGATTCAATTGAGTCAATAGCATGTGGCATAGTATCAGATATGATATCTCCTTCCTGTGTATCTTCACTCTTCTTCGGTGCTTTTTTTGGTGCCATGAATTTAAGTTAGATGGAAAACCTGTCACAGAAAAGGAGTGTATGAGCTCGGTTGAATGTGTCTTGCGCTTGATAGTATGAAACATAAAATGTTGCGAAACACAGACCTTCAAACTTTCCTTTAATTCATTTAACGATGAAGGGACTGACGCAGCTAAAAAGAATTGAAGACATTTAATGCAGTAGATATTTACTAAGATACGCATTAGTGTCACATATCACCAGTTATTCTTTATTTAAGTGGCCGCATTTTGGCGCTTTTGAATTCAAAAATCGAAACATTTCATTCAATCGGAAAACGAAACGTGAACAAAACCTAAAAAGATTGATTTTCATTAATCATGCTTTCAAAACAGTGTTAAATTATATTAATCATGGATTAAGAGTCAAGATTTTGTGTTTCGGGATTTCAGGGATCGAGTTGACAAGAGGTATGTTATCACCGAATCCCAACTTCCGAAATCGCGAAATCACGACAAGATTAATTAGGACTTAAATTCGTTTTCGCAAAATAATTGATCGGTATTAAGCGTTTCGGGATTTTGGGGATCATGTTGACAGGAAGTATGTCATCAATGAATCCCAATTTTCAAAATGGCGAAATGATTAACTTAAGCCTTAAATTTTGATATTAGCGAATTAATTAATAAGGATTAAGGATTAACCTCCAAACAAAATTAATTTAGATTAACATAGATTTTGAGTTGAGATTTCGCATTTCGGGATTTTGGGGATCGAGTTGACAAGAGTTATGTTATCGCTGCATCCTGATTTCCGAAATTGTGAAATTGTGACATGTTTAAATTAGGACGTAATTCCATTTTAGTTAACTAATTAATCAGGATTAAGGACAAAACATGATTAATAGTTTAACACAAATTATGGGTTGGGATTTCGCATTTTGGGATTTCGGGGATCATGTTGACAAGAGATATGTTATTGCTGAACCTCGAATCCCGAAATTGTGATATGATTAACTTAAGCTTTAACTTTTCATGTTAGTGAATTAATTAATCATAATTTGAACTCACTCTCATTCTTTCGAGAAACCAGGGATCAGGATTTTGTGATTCAATATGTATTGAAAGATATGTTCTCAGCAAACCCCGAATCCCAAAATTTTTTTAAAGTTAATCTTAACTCCTTTAGGTTTTAAGCTTATCATGATTAAAAAATAACTTTATAGAAAATGCGTCGGGACTCTTATAACATTTTAGTCTTTTTACCTTTTATTATTTAAAGAATAAATTTTTTCAGGAAATTGGTACTGGGCTTTTGGGAAAGATAACGAAGCTTGTGCTTTATGAAAAGCTGAAACCCGAAAAAGGAAAGTTTAGGTCTTAGGGATAAAAAATTTAAAATTTGTTTCAACATAGGCTCCAATTAGGGACCTCATCTCCTTGTGGGATGAGGAGAACATGTAGACTTATTGACTTTATTGGGTTAATGGAGTCAAGGGTTTATCTCTGCAGAAATTGCTAAGGAAGGGGATACAGAGGAAAAAGAGATTTCATCCTTACTTCTGAAAATCTTTTCAAAACTCTCATTTGTTGTAAACTCAGTTGTAGTCCCATTCATGATCCTCTCCTTCTCATTACTAAAATTGAGTTAGCATTAAGATGATCAAAACAATCCTAGGAAACCCGACAGATTTTGTGGCTTTCGGCTTGCATCAAACAAAGAAAAATTCATATTTTTAATTGAGGAGCCCTGTCTGGACTTGGGATGCAGATCTGGTTTCGAAAAAACTGGTAACTAGAGTAGAGTGATATTTAAGTATGACAACCTTACAGATACCTCAGATATTGCTTCACTTCCAGCGAGCCTGTTCAGTACCCAGGTGAAGTTATCTGTCCCTTTTTATTGAATTTCCTTTCACCACTTCGAATCCTAATTATGCATTTAACCTTAGATATTGCTTCACTACCAATGAGCCTGTTCAATACCTTGGTGAAGTTATCTGTCTCTTTTTACTAAGATGAGGGCAATCATTTAAATGAATTTCCTTTCATCATCTTTTGGACTAGATGGGGGCAATCAAATATGAATTTCCTTTCACCATCTGTCTTATATTTTACTTTTTTGAATACGAAGTGGGGGAAATCAGTGGTACTTAATATACTAGGGATGCTATCTGTGTGAAAATTGCAGTGGAGGTCCGTCAACTTGTTTTGATTACTCTAGACCAACCTTATCTTAACTTTCAAAACACCTTAGTCCACAGAGAAAAAGGGGAAGATTAATTTCAGGGGTCTTCCTTTGAGCAAGCTTAAATCCTTAGAAAATTGTTAAGAAACCTAGGAGATTCAGGATCATCCTAAGCATAACTTTGTTTATTCAGAGCATGAGGAGTTATGAGGACTGGTCTACCTTTTAAGAACTGTTTTTCAGCTTCAAAGGTTAAGACGTAATCTCTTCTCCCTCTGTGGGAAACTCAGAAAGATATTTGGTCTTTTATGAAGGCAAAACCGAGGGTAGAAAGGGGTGATGGAGAAAAGACTTGGAAATCAAAAAAGAGGGGTCATGAATTAAACCTACGTCTTGGAACTCCTTCTCAAAGACACTTTTCATTTTTATTTATTTTAATTACCATCCTGCCTTATTCCAAGTGAAACTCTTAAAGCCTAGATTTCAAAATCATTCTTTTAGTGACCTATCACACTTATGGGACAATCACCACACTTTTTATAAAAAACATTTGTTTGACAAAAAATAGACTTTCCTGGAATTCACATGTTTGCCTTACCATTTTCGTTCTCTTTTGAAATAACAGAAAATCTTATCTATCACCTATTTTTGGCGAATTTATCTTCCGCTATAAGGCTATCTGTTTGTTACTTTCACTTGTCGGGCTGCTAGCCAGAATCTTGTAAGGGAACAATACGAAGAGTAACGGGTCTTTTATAAAATAATTGAATGCATTGAGAATTTTGTATCCCTACTTCTAGAAAAAAATTAACCTATTTTATTTTTTTATTTTTTTTATGTATTATTATTATTATTTTTTTATTGACAGAATGAAAGTAGACTTACCAAATAAAATATGAAATAAAAAAGAATAAACAAACCAGTATATATA
Source organism: Picea glauca (assembly GCA_000966675.3). NCBI lineage: Eukaryota > Viridiplantae > Streptophyta > Pinopsida > Pinales > Pinaceae > Picea > Picea glauca. Next base: position 243,821 of record JZKD02S0781909.1, read on the forward strand.
GTGGGAATTCTGGAAATCAACTATTCCATATAGTGTTTTAAATAACGCATGTTGACAGGGGCATTCAGTATTTTACCGTCCAAATTTTCTAGCAAAAATGAATTCTTTCCTTCAGGAGATGCAACCTTGAATGGTTCGTACTATAAGTGATCGAATTTACCATGTTTCACCGAGTCTTCCTTCCTAGCATCTCATTTTAAAACCAAATCTACGGGGATAAAATTCTTGTCTTTAGCCTTACGATCGAAGAGTGCTTCATGTCATCCTGGTATTTCTACAGCCTTTCATCCACTTCGGCCCTATGTTGTTGGACTTCAATCAGCTGGTTTATTCTTCTTGTGATATGATTTGGTTCTTCCTTCTCATCTTACCAAAGTTTCATTACAAGAAGCTCTAGATTTATAAGTAACACTACATCTATCCTGTATACCATTTGGAAAGGAGAAGTGACGATAGACTTTTTTGTGCCTATCCGATTTTCCCACAGAGCGTATTTCAAATGCACATGCCAAGATTTCTTTTTTTCACTCAACACTTTATTAATTATATTGATTAGGCTCTTGTTTGAAGACTCAGCTAGACCATTTCCCCGAGGGTAGTATGCCATGGAATGACCAAGCACAATATTATATTTTTGGCAGAAATTGACCATAGCCATAGATTTAAAATCCTGTGCATTATCTGTGACTATCTTTCGGGGGCAGCCAAATCTAGACAAAATATTCTCTTCTAAGAAATCTATTACCACCGAATCAGTAGCCCTTCTAGCTGGAATAGCTTCCACCCATTTGGTGAAGTAATTTGTAGCAGTCAGGATCCACCTATGTTGAGCACTAGAATGAGGGCTAATTTCGCCTATGAAATCTAATCCCCATTGCTAAAAAGGAGCTTCCGTTTTGACCGGAACCAATGGCATTGTTGGGAGTTTATGTTTGCATGAGAACAATTGGCAAGGGTTGCAAGCTCGAACCTTGGCATTGACGTTTGAGAAAATTTTAGGCCAATAATACCCTACCCTCAGGATCTTATAAGTCATTGCCCTCCAGGTGTGGTGTCCTCCACACACACTCCTTCGTGAAATTGGCTTATGACCTTTTATGTTTCTGATTTAACCAAACAAACCAACAGGAAGCCAAGTGGGTCCTTCCAATATAATCGTCTTTCGGATATACAGTACTTGACCACATGCAGCTTTAGCGTTCTGTCTTTAGATGGGGGTAAGTCATTTGGGCACTTCAAGGTCAACAAGTAGGACACTATGTCTTTGTACCAATTTGATGAAGCAAATTTCTCTTCGATTCTAATTTCAGCTATTGGTTCATCAAGTTCATTCATGTCCACACACTCTTCTCCTCCCTGTAAGCCATTTATTCTGAGAGCTCTGAAATTTGATTCAGCTAAGAGTTTAGCTAAACCTTGTCCCTTTACTAGTTTCGTTGGTTTTATCTCCAAGTCAAATTCTTGAATTTTGGCAAGCCATTGTCCTCTTTTTCCATCACTGTCGGATTGAACCAAAATATCTTTTATAGAGGTATTAGGTACATACGCAATCACCTTAGAATGCAACACATAGATTTTGAAAGCCTTCAACGCCTTTACCAAAGCATATGATTGTTTTTCCATTATATTATATCTAAGTTCGACGTCTCTAAGTCTTTTGCTAAAAAAGGCTATCAGTTGCTCGAAACCTTCTTCATTCTTCTGGAGGAGTATCGTGGCAAGTCTATGTTCGGAGGCGAACGAGAAAATAAGAAAATCCTTTAGATAATTAGGGCTTTCTAGTATGGGTGCCTCACTTATAACTTTCTTGATGCGTGCAAATGATGCTTTAGCTTCTGCTATCCATTTCACTTCGTTGTTTTTCTTTAGCATATTTGTGATCAATTTCATGATTTCAGCAAAGTTTGGAATAAATCTTCTCAAAAATATTATTTTTCCTAAGAATAACTGAATCTATTTTACATTCCTAGGAATACTTATTGTGTCTATAGCTTCAACTCTTTTAGGGTCAATTCTAATTCCATCTCGAGACACAATATGGCCCAAAAGTTTACCTTCTTGCATAGCGAAGTGAGACTTTTTGGGATTTAAAGACAAACCAAATTTGTGGCATTTTTCAAACGTCTTCTTGAGATGTATCAAGTGATCTTCATCAGATTTAGAAAAAATGGTTAGATCATCAAGATAAATAACCACAAATTTGTCTCTTTCTCCAATGAAAGCGATATCCATAGCCCATTGAAAAGTAGCACCTGCATTCATCAAACCAAACGACATCTTATCATACATAAATGTACCCCAAGGAGTGGTAAAGGTTGTCTTTTCTTTATTGTGTTCGCTGATGGAAATTTGATTGTACCCTAAAAACCCGTCGATCATCGACATCCTGTTTTCCCCCACTACTTTTTCTAAAACGTGATCCATTTTAGGTAGGGGGTAATTATCTTTGAGAGAGGACTTATTTAGATTTCTGAAATCGACACACAGTCTAATTTCCCTGTTTTTCTTCCTAACAGGGACCAGGTTTTCTATCCAATCGAAATATCTTAGTGGTACAATTATCTTTGCATCCAGGAGTTTTTTGACTTCCCTTTCGATGACAGGAAATAAGATAGGGTTGATTTGTCTGAGTTTTTGTTTAAAGGGTTTGACACCAGGCTTCAGGGGTATCTTATGTTCGATCATAGAGGTGTCATAGGTTCTCATCTCTTCATACGACCAAGCGAAAACATCTTTGTACTTTCTAAGCAACTCCGCGTATTTATTTTTGGTTTTTGTAGACAGATATTTGGATAGTTTCACCATCCGAGGGTTTCCTTTGGTACCTATGTCACAATCCTCAACCTCTTCAGGTTGAGGCTATAGAGTGGATTTTGAAGGGATATCATCTTGATTGAATAATATTTCCAAGGGAATCAGGCCCTTGGGGATCTGGTTATTTTTAAGAACGAGCATTCAGTGATTCAAGATTTTATCATGGAACTCTTGAGGATCCTCCTCTTCCTGCATGATCCAAATAGGATCATTTTTTTTTTCTTGATCAGTATGTGTTTCGGCAAACTCATCTATTGATTCTAAAAATTTGTGAAGTTGTTCATTGTCCTCAAAGACTTGCCAATGAAGTATGTTATTCGGTATTGAAGTTTGATGCCTAATTTGTATGTGATACTTTAATTTAAATGCGGTGGGAGGTGTGAAAGTTGAGGCTGCTTTGGCTAATGCATCAGCCTGTTGGTTTTCATTCCTTGGAACGAAATGAACATTCACAGAGGAGAAGAAATTCTCAATCAGATCCCAGACACAATTCCTATAGGACCTCAACCTAGGATATTTGGCCTGGTACTGTCGGTTCACCTGTTTTATGATTAACTCAACGTCGCCAAAAACTTCAAGTTTTTTTTATTTTCATTCTCCTAGCGGCTTCTAATCCTAAAACTAAGGCTTCATACTCGCATACATTATTTTTGCAGTCCACATTCCACTATAGCCTATAGGAAAAGAGGATTACAAATTGATCACCAGGAGCCACAAGGAGTGCCCCTGCTCTAGCTCCTAAGTAGGATGAAGCACCGTCAAAAAACATTTTCCGTATAACAGTACTATATACATTTTTTTTAATTTTTTCTTTTTCTGTGTTTTCTTCTATACAACTTTCATTTATACCTACCTCAAAATTGTCATCAATAGATAATATACAATTTCCTAAATCTTGATTAGCAATATATAAAGGGTGGTTATTTGGGTTATGTGGATCACCTACTGTGAATGCCAACCTAAATTCTCTGTATAAACGCGTGTATTGTCCTCCAAAAACTGGAATCGTAGCATATGTCATGTCAAGCTGGAGAGATACTCCAAGCTTGGCACCCCATGACCTAGATAACAACATACCATATTTAGGAGGGATATCGGCGACCACTACATCCATAAGAATGCTTTTTGCGGGTATTTGTACCAGACCTACCACCACGTCTTTAATCATGCCTATGCATTTGGATTTTCTTGAATCAAATGAATATAAGTCTCCATATGGCCTGGTGATTTCGAGACCTAGTTTCTCCATAATGGCTTTTGGCATCACATTGTGAGATGCTCCAGAATCTAGCATGCAGTTATGAAGTAGGTGGTCGAACAAGGTCAATGTGATATAGAAGGGGGATACAGTGTCTCTCACACCTTCGAAATGCGGACCAAAAACTATGTTCGGCTTTTCATCTTCTAAGTTGATGACATCTGATTGGCTTTCACCTTCTGAAAAGCTAATCATCTTGGAAATTTGTTTTCTGTATATGGTATTTTTAGCTAGTTCAACAAGGGGGATAGGGATTTTGATTTTATTTATTTCATTTTCCAGACTAAAATTTCCCAGGGCCTTGTCGCTCTCTATGTTGGGGGTTTCAATTCCTTTCTTTTCATCTTTTCTTTGTGGTGTGGATTTGGTTTCACTCACAGGGACCTGTGTTTTCATGGCGGGTGTTCCTACTGACTTTTACTTGACAGGTTGCGTGTCAGTAGTTTGGGTTTTTGTAGTCGGGTTGTCAGCAACCTTTGGAGCTACTTCATCTGTTTCTCCCCTAGGCAAGATATTTTTTGTTGGGATGGTTGGAAGACTCTTTTTCCTAGGTCTTAAATTATATTTCTCCTATAGTTCGGCTATAATATCATCTGCAATACTCTGATAGGCCAAATTTTCAGATGTATCATTGCTAACATTATCTTCTGATCTAATTTATTTATTTAAGGATTTTTCGTAATCGTGTTTCGATAAATAAGGTGAATTATTATCATCGCCAAGATTATTAATATCCTAATCAAAATCTTCAAAATCTTCTAGATCTTCCTCTCCAATGAAATTTTCACTTTTGAAGGGGGTTGGGATTTTTTGATCCTCATTTTTAATTGTTTTCTGTGGGGCCTGAGGATAACGATTCCTTCTAGAATCCTTCCTGGGAAAATTATCCCTTTTCGATTTCTCTAGTTCCATTTTTGAGATATTATTTGAAAGTTCTCTAATTACCCTAGCCATCTTGTCTATTTTATCTCTCGAGGATTTCCCCAATCCTAAGGGTCCACCTTGCTCTTTGAATTTCCTATTTTCTTTGTTCTCGGTTTCTATTTTTTCTTTTAATTTCCCTGATGCCATCATGTTCGATTCAATCTTGAGAGCATCATCTTTCATTTTTGTGAGATCTGTTGATCTCCTTTCTCTTAATAATAAGGTGAAATTGGGATCGAAGGCACCAACAAAAGTCACCTTTGTTGCGGGTTGTGAAGGTTTGACCTCAACTGGGATTTTATTATACAACCTGTTAAACCTTTGCGTGAACTCAAGAACATATTCTGAGTTTTTCTTTTTAAGGGCTCCAAATTCAGTTAGGTAATATACGTGGTCCCTCCTATAGTTCCATTGTCTAATAAAAGTGTTTTCAAGTTCTTCGTAAGATCTTAGAGATCCGGCTGCTAAGGCTCGGAACCAGGTCCTCACCTGTCCCTCGAAAGTCTAAGCGAGGAGTCTAGAATAGACATCTTTGTGTTCGATTCCGAGGATGTCGGCAAATTGGTCAAAGAAATTTATGTGTTCTTGAGCGGTTAAATCTCCTTCCCCTGTAAATTTGGGAAGGATTTTCATATAATTTTCAGGAAGATTGTGTAAGGGAACTAGGAGGAAAAGGGGGGCATATCTAGCAGCTACTTTAGCAAATATTCCAGGAAGCAGTACTTGGCCACTTGTTGGTCCTCCTGGGGAACCACCCCCATCTCCAGCACCTCCATGTGCATCCATTGGTAGATTCGAGGCTGAAGCTCGGAATGTGTGAGGAGAACGTTCGTAGAAATCTGGGGAAAATACCTTAGGAAAAGAGAACGTATCGTATGAGAAGGGAAGCGAGACAGATCTCTCAAGTGTTTCTGAAATGTTCAACTATGCAAAATCAGGCTAACAAATAGTATGTATGGGTGAAATTATTTGTCTAAGGGATCTTTGAGATTTTAAAATCTTTTCCGGATTAGAGACTGGCGAATTCTGCTTGTCGTCCAGGTTCTTTCTGGTGTTCCTTCGGCTAATAGCCAGTTTCCTTATCGTGTAGTTGCCAAGTGAAAAATAAAGGTAGCCTTAGAAGGTTTTCTATCTGTGTTCACTATCAAAGAAAGAAAGTGTCAATGTCGTTCTTCCCAAGGAAAATTTTCGTTTCTTCGTTCCCCGACAACGGCACCAAAAAGTTGTTGTTCCTGAGTTTATACTTTAAGGCTCTAAAGTATATTGTCAAGGCATCCATAAAGGTAAAGGTAATTAAAAGGTAATAATTAAAAGAAAGGGTAAATCAGAGTTGGTTTCTCAACTGCCTCTGTCTAGCTTCCCGTTGTTCTTGGATGCTGATATCTCTCTCAATAGTTGCCCATGAACGTTCTAATTCAACCCAGTTAGTTGTTGTTTGTAGAATAGTATTAAACAGGTTTAAAGTAATGCTAGTTTGATCTTGGAGGCTAGGTTCTACGTTGGGCTGTCTATTATTTGGGACAGTCATGGAAAATAAAGTTTTAATTAAATTATAAAAGTTTTAGAAATTTTGTCGCTTCAGTTTTTAAGGGATGAAAAGAGAAAAAGATTTTTGGAACTCAAAATAATAGCATAATAACAGTCGAGGTCGTTTCCTATACTTGAAACAATTTTAAGAATAGTAAAATAACAAAGTAGTATTGCTGTGAAAATATGAGGCTTTAATCAATAAAGAATCTCATATTGTAATAGGAGACAAAGAGGAAAACGAGATTTCTAATGAAATGTAAAATATAATCATTCAAATGACCTACAGGTCTTGAAATTGTTGATAGCAATCACAGAGGAAAAACTATAAATAATTCAATAACCAAATCAATTCAAACTACAATAGATGTGTGAAATAAACTTATAGTTAATCATTCATTAGAAAGACTTAAGAAGAAAAATATTGAAAAATATTGGAAACAGGGTAAATAACACATAGCTTCAAGTTGACAGAATTTAGAATCTCATCTGTATTATTTATATCACAGTGGATTGGAAAATTTTTTAATACAATTGGCTCTCTCAAAAACAAAAATCCCTTTCTGAGTCTTGTGAAAATATATTTATACATGATCACCAAACATTTTTCCCGTTGGTTATTAATTAACTTCCTAAGACTAACGGTTACATGAATGAACAATGTCAAACCGTTTACAATTCTATTCTAACTGCTTTATTATTCCAATGATGAAAATCTTCAAAACAATATTTCATGTCTGCATTGATGAACCTCCTCCTTTTGCTTTAAGACAACGAATACATTTGCCCAGAAAATCCACTAAAACTTTGGGAGCTTCTGGAATATCCTTTGCTTCAAATAAGAAAAACTTTCTCTGCAATTCTGGCAGACGATCTTCGATTATCCTTCTTCTAAACTTAATAGTTTGTAGATTTAAGTTAGGCATTACTATCCATTTGTCAATTTGAGTAACATTGATTACTTTTATTTGTGGAATCTCTGCCTAAATTTCTTCCAGCTCTTTAAATCTTAACTGATTCTTGACAATATTAATTTCTCCTAACAACCCGAGACAATCATTTTTTCCAATGTTCAATGAAGTTTTCTCTAAAAGGTCAAAAATTCCTTGACAATTGTCATTAACTTCTTTGGTTATTATTTTATTTTCTGTGATGTCTGCCTCCCATACCTTGAGTATTACATCACCTTTAATTTTTTCTAAAACAGATAATTTTTTAGCCTCCCCGAAATCCTTTTTTGTTGAAAAAGCTACTACTTTTTGGAAAGTTGCTCTGCCCACTTTTACTTCTCTTTCTTTCTTGAGAATATCTTCCAATGATTTATTTGTTTCCTGAAAGTAATTCTGGAAAAATTCTAGATTAAAAAACACTCCATGTTGTTCTTTTTCTCTCTTTGTATGTATTTCCAATACCTGGGCTTGGAAGATTTTGAGCTCGACCACTTGATTTGAAATGGAATTAATCTTACCTTGTAATTGTTTATTTATTTCCTCTTGCTTTATGACCTGTGTTTGAGTGACCTGTATTTTCTGATTTTCTTCCTCTAAGCTTGCTTTCATTTTTTGAATCTCTTGAATATCATTTAATCTAGCTTGTTCTAAACCCTGTTTTATCCCCCAACTGATATTTCTTTCGGTCTCTTTCAATTGACCCTGTAGTTGAGCTATCATTTGGTCTTTCTGTTCCAACATAGTTGTCAAACTGCCCACAGAGTATAAATTCATCGATGCTAAAGATCCCATTGTGCCCGCTATTTCTGTAGCAAATTCTCCCTCTTTAAGTTTTTTCCCATCTATAATGATTTTGTACTTTTTAATCATCATATCTCCTCTTGGATGCATCTCCTGTTTCAGGATAGCTTTCCTCTTTTTACTGAAAAAATAATCGGATGAAGGAATCTCATCCCTAGAAATAGGCTCAATA
>JZKD02S0781921.1:0-14669 GCA_000966675.3 Picea glauca
TTACATTGGCTTCCACAAATTGTTGAGAAATATGTTTTTTTCTACAATTGCTTAACGCCATCTACCCAGAAAGGTAAATAGCCTATATTTATTGACCTGAGATGATTTAAAATGAGAATGCTAGTGTATTGCAAGCCAAAGTGCTCCAATTCTTTAACCAATTAAACATTTGATTACATATTGGCTTTAAATTTATTAAGTCGTGTTCCATATTATATAGGCAAACATTTGATTTCATACTCGCTTTAAGTTTATTAGCCTTAGAAATACCATATTGTCATTTTGCAAAAACTCAATGACATTTCAGTAAAGCACCCCATGTGGAAGGTTGCTCCACTTTAATGTCTTCCAACACAAATCCCATAAATCATAACGCAAATATTTTAAAATGACATGGTTTTTAGCATGTGAACATGTGAGAATGTGTGTTAGTATGTGTTAGCACCAGAAGTCACCCCTGGATTGCGGCAAAGGTAAGCCTGATACCCATCAGTATTTTATGTCACAGGTTTGTTATAAAAGGGTCAAATGGGTGCAATCTCAAGAAAATATCATCTTAACTCAGAAAACTAGACTTATATGCACTAGAATGTGAGGTCTAGTTTATCTTCAGTCAGTAGGTTGTAGTAAGGGTGAGTAAGAGGAAGACTTTGGTGAGGAATGTAGAGGTTTGTCATGGACATCGAGTCTTCCAGCAGCCCAAAGAAGAAAAACTCAAACTCATGATCTTCTTGAGTTCAAATCATAAAGAAAATGAAAGGAATTATATCAGCACTACAATCGAACATCCATCATAATGCAGTCACAATAATTCAAGTGAATCAGTCAATCATGAACTCTTTCAGCATCAGAAGGAAACAAGAGGGAGTAAGGAAGCTGACTGTCATTAAACAAGAAGTCTCAAACACAGATACATAGAAAGAAAATCAAAAGCTTCATTAAGACTTTACAATTCAAGAGCTTTTCTCTACCATCGACCCTAACAAAATATCAAAAATGAGTATTTATACTCAAAACAACTGGCTCCCTTCAAAAGCACACTCTAGTCCTTGCATTTAATCTTTTCCTCTGCGTATTCTTCTTTCAGACTACACTTTCATTCTTCTGTCAGACGCAAGATCAGATCAGTATGGGCTTCACGCGAAAATCCATGACAGGGAACTTTCGGCTGACAGTCTGCCCTCCACGACCAGATTTTCCATGCTTTCCATTTATGTGGTGAAACAAGTTTCAGCCACCTTCCCCATTTTCATTAACTACTTTCATCAGGATCAGGGTGAGACCTGACACCCGTGAATTTTCTAGGCGAGCTCATGACTCTTTAAGTCAATTCTGGCATCTTGAGGCCATGCAGATCTTTCTCGGTGACCGACTTGGGTGCTTTGTTTCTTGGCGCAGCTCTTTTCCTTGCCCCGCGTGACCTCAGGCCATGACCTCGTGCTTATCTCAGGCGCGTCGCGATTTTGCGTTTCGCAAACTCATGTTGTGTTCTATACTCAAACCTTCGAGTCATGAAATTGTGACGCTCGGATCAGGTGACACGCGTCCCCTTTGATCGGACGGCCTAGACGACATTGACACTTCGAACATCGCACTTCGTGAATCTTCAAAACTCTTCCCTCTTACCATCCTGACTCACAAAATCGAGAAAAGTTGATCCAATGGTCCATCTCTCTTCTTTGATCAACGACTACAATATTATTGCGATTTCGCATTTCGCGAGTTCTTGCTCCTTGACCGCTCCATCTCGTGAAACCATGAAACACTGATAGCGCACCACGTGCCCTTCGCAGCACCAACGGCTAGGATGGACCTCATGATTTCGGACCTCTGGCACTATATTTCGTGCAACTGCAGGATCCTGATCACCCGATCATCATCGATCTGATCTTCCTGGTGTATTTTCGCCATCGATCTGATCTTGCTCGCTCACTTGATTTGAGTCCACATCAAACCGCTTCAAGTGTTGCACTTGGTGGTCATGACCATGACCTATGAACAATTACTCGGATGATTGGTTGAGGGCTCGGGAAAACAAAAGGATCAGTGGCAGAGGCAAAAATAGGGGTGATCGACCTTGGGGAAAACATGAAGGCTAAGGGCCGATATTTCTCAGGCAAGCTGCTAAGGAAAAACAAGTATATCAAACAGGTGAAGACAAATAGTTGAAAACTATGAGCCGAAAGGAAAACTTACGATCAAGTCTACAAAAGGAGAGAAACAGGCAAAATTACAAACCTAGGTAGAAAACACAGACTCAGGAGACCCTGATAAGTTTATGTGATAATATTAGGCTCCATGGGGGATAGAGTCCTCCTTGTGAGGCTCTAAGAACTGTCTTCATGTCTCCAGTGCCTTAGTGTTGGGTTTTGGATTCTTGGATTAAAAATAAAACAAATGTAAAACAGAGATGGTATTTACATTGGTGGGAAGCCGATTGCGGCTTTAAACAAAAAAACAATTCAGGAAGTGCCCATTTACAGGGCCATCAAAAACTTCATCTCCCTCCAAATTCTGCAACCTATAAGTGTTATTTGGGAACCTCTCAGAGATTTTGAAGGGGTCGATCCAAAGGGCTTCGAATTTACCATGCTTTCCCTTGTCCTGCTTAGGCGTATCCCATTTGAGTACCAGATCTCCCAGCTGGAAATCCTCCTTACTGTTCTTCTTGTCAAAGGCCTGCTTGATCCTTCGTTAACGATCATGTTCTTTGTCCATTATCTTCTCTCTAGTCTGATACACTTTTATCAGCTGATGAATCCTCCTGATCATGTCATCAGGCTCTTCCTGGAAGTCTTGGAAGAACTTCGCCACAGGCAAGGTGAGTTGAGAAGGAAAAATTGATTCAATCCCATATACACACTGGAAAGGAGAGATGCCCAGGGACCACTTTGTTGTCACTCTATCAGCCCACAGAGAAAATTTGAGCTTTGAATCCCATGCTTTCTTGTTATCCTCTAACAGTCTTTTGATGATCTTTACAAGGATTTTGTTAGAGGATTCTGTTAATCCATTACCTTGGGGGTAATAGGGGGTAGAGTGGATCAATGCAATCATGAACTTCTCACAAAGCTTGATCAGTGGTTCATCCTTAAAGGATGCAACACTGTCAATGACGATTCTGGTCAGGTAACCAAACCTTACTATAATATCCTACAGAAAACCAATTATCACCCTATGGGAAGCGATCCTGGTGGGGATAGCCTCAATCCATTTGGTGAAATAATTTGTTGCAATTAAAATCCATTTGTGTTGACCACTTGAAGTAGGATGAATTTCCCCAATAAATTCTAGGCCCCACTGCTGAAAGAGTCTTGAAGCTAGTATCGGCTTCAATGGAAGAGACTTGAGTTGTTGCTTCCCAGAGAATTTCTTTCATTTGATGCAAGCTCTGATTTTCGCACAGACATCAGTGAATAGAGAAGTCCAATAATACCCATCCCTGAGAATTTTGTAGGCCGTGGTTTTCCAGAAATGGTGTCCCCCACATAGGCTGCCATGAAAATCAAACATAATCCTTTGGGCCTCTTGTGGGTCTAAACATCTCAGAAGCACTCCTAGATGGTCCTTCCAATACAAGACCATGTCCATAAGGCAATATCTGATTGCTTTGAGTTTTAAATCTCTTGCCTTACTCTTTCCCATACAGTCAAGGGGCCTTAGCTCCTGCAGGAATTATATAATATCTTTGTACCAGGTGCATTATGCTAATGGAGGTCTGTCCCAAGGAATTTTATCAAACGCTTCAGCCAGCTAGTTTTCTTAGCAAGTGTTGATGAAGTTAACCCCCAAATATTTACAATTATATTCAGCCAATAACTTGGCTAAACTTTTACCTTTAACTAGCTTGGTAGGTTTTATTTCTAGATCAAATTCGAGGATTTTGGCAATCCACTTGCTCCTTCTCCTGTCTATGTCAGTCTGAATGAGAATGTTCTTCACAGAAGCTCAAGGAACATACACAATGTTTTTTGAATGCAGAACATAGACTCTAAAATATTTGAGATCCTTCACCAAGGCAGAGGTCTGCTTCTCCATGATAGCATATTTGACCTCTGTGTCTCTTAGTGCTCTACTGAAAAATTAAATAGGTTGTTCCAACCCTGCATCATTATTTTGTAGCAAAACAGTTGCCACTGTGTCAAATGAAATAAAAGAGAAAATCAGAAAATCCTTGGAATAATTAGGACTGATAAGCACATGTGCCTCAGTCAGTGCCCTCTTTATTTGGTTGAAGGATCCTCTGGACTCAGCAGTCCATCTTACTGTGTTCCCCTTTCTGAGCATGGTTGTGATATGCTTCACCAATTCAACAAAATTTGAAACAAACCTTCTCAGAAAATTTATTTTGCCCAGGAAGGACTGAACTTCCTTCTTAGATCTAGGAAGTGATAAGGCTTGAATAGCTTCTACCCTGCTTGAATCAATCCTGGCCACTTCAGCTGACACAATGTGTCCCAACAATTTTCCTTCATGCATGGCAAATAAGGATTTCTTGGGACTTAGGGAGAGACCAAATCTTCTGCATTTCGAGAAGACCTTCCTCAAATGTTGACAATGTTCTTTATCATATTTAGAGAAAACTGCTATGTCATCTAGATAAATGACCACGAATTTATCTCTTTCTCCAACAAAGGTGATGTCCATGGCTCGTTGGAAGGTTGCTCCCGCGTTCATCAATCTAAATGGCATTTTGGCATACATGAATGTGCCCGAAGGAGTGGTGAAGGTTGTCTTTTCTCTGTCTTCAGGCAGGACAGAGATCTGATTGTAGCCAGAAAATACATCAATCATGGAAATCCTAGATGCACCAGTCACCCTCTGCAATATGTGTTCCATGTTTGGCAGCGGGTAATTGTCCTTCTTTGAGCTTCTGTTCAGATTTCTGAAATCGACACAAAGTATGATCTCTCCACTTTTTTTCCTCACTAGGACTAGGTTGGATACCCACTCAGAATATATCAAAGGGACAATGATTTGGGCGACCAACAACTTCTTTACCTCCTTTTCCATAATAGGCAACATCATAGGATTTATCTGCCTTAATTTCTACCTAAATGTTTTGTCCTCCTCTTTCAATGGGATCTTATGCTCGATGACGTTGGTGTAATATGTTTTGAGGTATTCATAGGTCCAAGCAAACACGTCATTAAATTCCTTTAATAATTCAGCATACTTGGCCCTCTGCTCCCTTGACAGGATGCTTGACAGATTGACAAATTTCGGATCCTCCTCTATGCCAATATTGCACTCAGTTACCTCAACATCCTCAGTTGGGCCTTTAAACTTTACTGGCACATTGTTCCCATCAAACAATCTTTCTAAAGGAACTAGTCCCTTTGGAATGTGGTTGCTAGGCAGTTGAACAATATGGTGATTTGCAATTTTATTCAAAAATACTTCAGGGGGAGGGTCACCTTCGGAATCATGCTCCTGATCAATGTGTAATGCAGAGAACTCATCAACTGATTCAAGAAATATATTGATTTCAAGATCATCCTCGAACACCTTCCAATGCTTGATATTATCAGGTACAGAGGACCTATATCTAATATCAACATCATACCTGAGCTTAGGTGGYAGTGGGACCCTGAACTAGCTCGTTGAGAYGACCAAAGAATCAACCATAGTATTTTCCTCTCTTGGAATAAATGAAATGTTGAAGGCTGAGAAGAAGTTGTCGACCARATCCCATACTTCATTTATGTAATTTCTGARTCGAGGGTGTTTGGMTTGATAAATATTTTTTACCTGATGAACTATTAATTTAGCATCTCCCAATACTGCAAGCTCTTCAATCCCCATATCTTTCGCRGCCCTTAAACCCAAAACAAGAGCCTGATACTCTGCCACGTTGTTGGTAGMTTCAAATTCTAGTTTATAGGACAAAGGTATGGCCTCTTGACAAGGTGACACAAAAACTACTCTAGCACCAACACCTTCCCTAGAAGAGGCTCTGTCGWAGAACATCTTCCACACAGAAKTAGTTGGGGGAGGTCTTTCGYGAAAATAAATGGGTTKCTTTCTGATTTCGGGAGTATCAGTGAGCTGTAACAAACTMGACCCCAAATCAGTGTCAAGGGAAATGATAGGATGATTGGTAGGGTATGCTTCATCACTGACAATGTAGGCTAACWGAKCTTCCATGTATAGTCTTCTATGCCCCCCCAAAACACYGGAATGGTAGCATATGTGAGGTCCATCTGAAAGKTTCCCCCAAGTCTTTTTATCCATGATCTTGAAAACARGATGTCGAACTTAGGAGGAACATCAGCCACCAYGATGTCCATGACCACACTTTTCATGGGAAGTTGAAACAAGGTCACAACCAGATATTTGATGACCCCAAGACAYTGTACTTTCCTAGAGCCAAAGGAATACAAGTCATGGTATGCTTTTGTGATMTCTAGTCCTAGTTATTCCATGACAATTTTGGGCATGAKATTATGAGACGCCCCTGAATCCATCARACAATTTTGCAGCACCTTATCATGTATATCCAAAGATGTATAGAAGGGAGGGRATGAATCATCTCTATCTTCTATCATAGGACCTAGGATGACTGTTRGTTTTTCATCTTGYAGGTTGATTGAGTCTTTGGGATGATTYGGGGGTTCAAGCAACAATAGTTTAGAGAGGMTTCTTTTGAAATCTTCATGCTTGACCAGMTCTGAAAGGGGTACGGGGATTCTGATTTTTTGAATTTCATKCTCAAATTTGAAAGAGGAGGGGGGCTTCAGAGTTTCTCTCACTTCTGGGACAGGGTCTTTGGGTATCGGTGAGGGGTTCTGAGCTTTCTTTTCTTTGTTGTTGTTTGCTACATCTTTGGCAGGCTTCTCTGCTCTGGAAGGCTGGTCAGGGATGTCAGACTTCCCTTCTTTCCTCTTAGACCTGAGATTGTATTTATTGGGACTGTTGTTATCCTTCTCACCTTTACTTAGCTCATTTATTTGACTGCTCATGAGGGATTCCTCGTATGCAGATTGAGTCAAATGGGGAAATGGGAAGGTGTCTTCAAGATAATGGATTTGAGGATCAAGCTCTTCTTCCTCCCCTTCTTCATCAACAACAAGGTTATTTTGGAGAGGGGTTTGGATTTTTTTATCATCCCTATCCCTGTTTCTGGGCTCTCTCGGGAGTACTTGAGGGGCATTGTCGGATCTTCTGAAGTTGGATCTATTATTAGCATTTTGGGTATTCTTATAACCTTACTTCCCCTTGAATTTCATCTTCTCCATTTCTACAGACATAGACTTCACCATCTTGGTCAATTCATCTACTTGAGGGTGAGATGCAGAAGAACCAGAGGTTGAGGCCTCACGTCTACCCCTTCCTCTATCTCTAGCAGCTTTATTTCTGAGTCTGTCAACTACTAACACATTGGATTCTACTTCCATGGTTGCATGTTGCATATGAGCCAAGGAGGTAGCTCTTCTTTCTCTTAAAAGGAGGCAGAAATTGGGGTCAAAAGCACTAGCATAAGTGATTTTGGCAGAGGCTTATGTAGGCTTTATCTCAGCAGGGATTTTATTGTACATTTTATTGAATCTTTTTGAGAAATTGGAGACAAATTCTCCCTCCTTTCTCTTTAGGGACCCAAACTCTGTGATATAATACATCAAATCTTTTTTATCCCCCCACTGCCTCAGGAAAACATCATTTAAAGCCTCGATCCCATCAATAGATCTAAGGGTCAATCCCCTAAACCATTTTCTAACCTCACCATCAAGGCTCTGCACAAAGACTCTCATCCAGACATCCTCGTTCTCAATATTCAGATTTTCCGCATAACTGTAGAAGGCAGCAAGGTGCTCCTCAACAATTATGTCCTCTTCTCCAGTGAACTTAGGCATGTATTTTAGGTAATCCCCAGCAGGGAGAGCAATCATTGGCTGAGATAAGACCAGGGGGGCATATCTAGCAGCCACTATGGCATCCATTATGTTTCCAGGAGGATTAGCACCTAGCATAGGGAAAATAGGTGGAGGAGAACTAGGAGGGGAAAGGGATCGAAGAGGAGAGACTGGAACTGAGTTTCTGGGAGGAAAGGGAAACAACAGAGAATTTGGATAAAAGGCTACATTGTTTGGGGGAAAAGAGGGTTCCCTTTTTGCAAAATCAGTAACTCTAACAGGAGGAGGAGTAATAAAACCTGGAGTGGGAAAATCTTTCAAGCTCTGGGGTCTAGACCAAGGTACAACTTCAGGGGAGAGAGGAGTGACAAGATTTCTCCCTCCAATCCCAAACCAGGAGGGGGAAAATCAACAGGAACACTCGCAAAATTTAAAGTTCGGGGAACTCCAACAGGCGGTATGATAGGAAAATGAGAAGCAGATATTGGAGTTTCTAAAGGAGGACAGTAAAAATCATCAGAAATACCTGGTTCAACAGTAGAAGTACCTTCTCGAAGGGCCTTTCCCTTGCTGAAATTTTTTTCTGGGTCAGCTTCAGGTGTTGTTAAAGGAAACTGCGGAGTAGACCTCGTGTGTCTGCCTCTAGAAGCCACAATTGAAACAGTGGAGCCACCAGTGGATTTGCATCAATGGAGTCACCACAGTGGAGTCTCCATGTGCAACTAGCCATGTGCATAGTTGCAATCTTTGATGTACCAAGTTCTGATGCACCTTCAGAACTAGTAAGCTTTGTTATTCAATCCTAGGGAAAATCTTCAATTTCGTCCCCAGCAACGGTGCTAGAAATGTTCGCACCAAAAGTCACCCCTAGATTGCGGTAGAGGTAAGCCTGATACCCATTAGTATTTTATGTCACGGGTTGGTTATAAAAGGGTCAAATGGGTGAAATCTCAAGAAAATATTGTCTTTACTCAGAAAACTAGATTGATATGCACAAGAAGGTGAGGTCTTGTTTAACTTCAGTCAGTAGGTTGTAGTAAGGGTAAGTACGAGGAGGAATTTGGTGAGGAATGTAGAGGAATTTAAGTGTGTGTTTATAATGATAGGAGTCGAGCTATGTAAACTTAAATAAATAACTTTGCATGTAAATGTTGTAAATATATGTGCATGGATTACTAATGTGGAGCTCAAGTCCAAAGCATGACTAGTGAATGGCTAGGGATGTAAACAATATAAATGTACTTCTATGGACCTTATGGTAGGGTTACCATGGTGAACACAAGTTATGTAAATATTAATACTAGAATATAATATATAATGGTCCAAGATCACAGAGGGGAGAATGAGAGGGGCTATGATTCCACTAGAGGTGATCCAGATTATTTTGAGAATGACATGAAGGCATAAATATAACCGAGATATAATAATGAAATACACAAAAATATAGAAGAGAACACAAAAATACAGTGAAACCCAACTTCTATTACTGAATAAGATAGAAAACCATTGTAGAACACAAACTGGAAAAATGGAGTAGCTTATCTCTAAAAAGAAAGTGATGTTGGCTACGCTTCATAAACATGAAGCTTTACATCACACTCCATTGCGTGCTTAAAGGGCCTCCTTCAACTCAATTATATATGAGAGAGTGAGAGGAGAAAAATTCCCATGATGCATGTTAGATAAATTGGACTAAGTTTATAAAATGCCATAGGCATGTAAAATACTAGGAGTTTCTGGGCGATCACCCATCCCAGTAATACTCTATCCCGAGCGTGCTTAACTATGAAGTTCTAATGGGTGCATTAACGCTATGTTGTAGGAATGTACATAAGACCATTGCATGATGTATGTAATTAACAAATGAAGATGACATTACATTCCATTCTCCACCAAAAGGGTGGATGTCATGATTTATCAAAACCACATGCTCAAAATGGTGATTCAGTGGAAAAGGTGGATTGCCACCGAGATCCATCTGGATCATTCCTCCCCCCTTAGGAAGAAATGGTCCCCATTGCGTCAAGTTCCCTTAGGGGACGGGGATACTTCTGCTAAATCTGAAGCTTGGTGTGTTGCTTGCCTTGTTGAAGAAGTTGTCATGCTTAGCTTGTTGAAGGGTGTCATGAACCTATTGTTGGAGGGGTTGAATCCGTTCAACCAATCTAGTTGCATGATCTACCTGAGTGCACGAGGACTTTGTCGGTGAAGATGCAGCATGAAGAGTATGAAGGGTTATGTTATAACATTGTTTGATTGGGAAGTGTGGAGGCACCCTCATAAGTGCAACAAGAACATCTTGGTACTCTTTTACAATCTTGTTGATTTGCTTCAGTTGGATAGAGAGGTCTTGGGTTAAGGATGCAGTGGTTACAGTGTCCTTATGTTCACCTTCTGATCGGATTGTGAAGAGGCTAAACTTTGCAGTATGAGAGATTACTTTTTGGCATTGTTTTGGTGGGACAATATTTGAAACTACCTCTGGTATCATATATAGTTGACCCCCCAGAGTAACAATGGTGCTACGGGGTCGAGACTCATAAATATCATGATGCCTCCACATATATGGTTGTCCTAATATAACATCATAGAACTATAGTGGGGCAACATCACATAATACCTCATCCTTGAAGGGCTTGATGTCGTAGGATAGGCAACATTGTTGACTGACACGAAGATCTTGACCCTGGCAAAGCCACCTGATGTTGTATGTTTGTGGGTGTGATGTTGTTGGCAAATCCAATTGCTTGACAACCTCTACTGATATGATGTTCTGTTGGCTACCACTATCAAAAATAAAATGCATTGGGATCCCCTTCACCCACATCTATGAATGGAAGAGTCGCTCCCCTTCCTCAGGATCCTCTTCTGGTTGGATTGTTGTAGTTGCGATAGTAGAAGTGGGTTCAGCATCAATGATCTGTCTCCTTTTTTCATTTTTTGAATGAGGGTCCAAGTCGGGGTTTGGATCTTTATCTTTGAGCTTGGCCACCAATGACTGTATTGAGCGACATTCATCAGTGTTATGCCAAGGGTTGTTGTGGAACTCACACCACTTTCCGGTGTCTTTCTAAGACTTCATGTTACCCTTCTTTTCCTGCATCTGGAGTTGGCTCTCTTGAGGTTGGCCTTCCTTGCTCTATCCTTCATTATGTGAGTTAGAGTTTCCTTTTCCATGCTTCTCCCAATTACTTTGTTTCTTGAATTTCTGCTCAATTTTGACTTCATATCATTAAGTAGCTACCAATGAGGACATGTCCAGAAAATCCATCTCTGTTTGGATGTACCTGTGTAGACCATTGTGGTACTTCAAAACCAGGTGTCGCTCAGATTCTTTGATACCCATCTTTGAGAAAAAGGTATGAAAGATGTTGGTGTACTCCAACACCGTCTGATCTCTTTTCTAACGCAGAGTTGTCCATCTCATGTATTGGTCTCATAGTTTCCGACAAGGTAGAACTCCTCCTTTAGGGCATCTACAAAGGCTGCCCAAGTGGGTTCTCTCCCAAATAGTGTAGATTCATTTGTGGTGTACCTCTCCCAATAACCTTCCCACCAAGCTTTGACATGGGGAAGGGTTTTAAGGAGCGCAAAGGTGATCTTTTCACTATCGGAAATTTTTTGGACAGAGTAATAACCTTCTAGCAGATTCAACCATTTTTCTAGAGCATCTGCATCTATCTAGCCTTCAAATAAGGGGATATAAAAATTGACTTGTACCTTGAAGGGTGTCGCACTTGAGAAATGGCTTCTTGTCGAAAATGCCTCAGCTACCACCATCAGTAGTCTTCGAAGGATCTGAGCAAAGTTGTTCATCATCTCGTTCCTCTATCACATGAGGGCTTCCTCGAGCAACGTCTTGAAAGGATCTCTTGCTTTGTCATCTCTCTTTTCTTTCGCCATGGGAGGTTGCTTGGGCTAGCGAGAGTAGTTGTCCTCAAGCGAAACTAGCTCGAGACCCAACTCCCTATACCCTGACCTCGTCAAGGACCTGCTCTGAGAAATGACAAGGAGTAGCCTGCTCTGATACCATTGAACCAAATTATTTTGGGAACGACATGAAGGCAGAAATATAACCAAGATATAACAATGAAATACACAAAAATATAGAAGAGAACAAAAAAATACAGTGAAACCCAAATTCTATTACTGAATAAGATAGAAAACGACTATAGAACACAAACTGGAAAAATGGGGTAGCTTATCTTTAAAAAGAAAGAGATGTTGGCTACACTTCATTCACATGAAGCTTTACATCACACTCCATTGCATGCTTAACGGGCCTCCTTCACCTCAATTATATATGAGAGGGTGAGAGGAGAACAATTCCCATGATGCATGTGGGATAAATTGGACTAAGTTTATAAAATGCCATAGGCATGTAAAATACTAGGACTTCCCGGGCGATCACCCATCCTAGTACTACTCTAGCCCGAGCGCGCTTAACTGTGAAATTCTAATGGGATCCGATGCATTAATGCTATGTTGTAGGCATGTACATAAGACCATTACATGATGTCTCTAATTAAAAAATGAAGATGACATTACATTCCATTCTCCACCAAAAGGGTNTGCTTCAGTTGGATAGAGAGGTCTTGGGTTAAGGATGCAGTGGTTACAGTGTCCTTATGTTCACCTTCTGATCGGATTGTGAAGAGGCTAAACTTTGCAGTATGAGAGATTACTTTTTGGCATTGTTTTGGTGGGACAATATTTGAAACTACCTCTGGTATCATATATAGTTGACCCCCCAGAGTAACAATGGTGCTACGGGGTCGAGACTCATAAATATCATGATGCCTCCACATATATGGTTGTCCTAATATAACATCATAGAACTATAGTGGGGCAACATCACATAATACCTCATCCTTGAAGGGCTTGATGTCGTAGGATAGGCAACATTGTTGACTGACACGAAGATCTTGACCCTGGCAAAGCCACCTGATGTTGTATGTTTGTGGGTGTGATGTTGTTGGCAAATCCAATTGCTTGACAACCTCTACTGATATGATGTTCTGTTGGCTACCACTATCAAAAATAAAATGCATTGGGATCCCCTTCACCCACATCTATGAATGGAAGAGTCGCTCCCCTTCCTCAGGATCCTCTTCTGGTTGGATTGTTGTAGTTGCGATAGTAGAAGTGGGTTCAGCATCAATGATCTGTCTCCTTTTTTCATTTTTTGAATGAGGGTCCAAGTCGGGGTTTGGATCTTTATCTTTGAGCTTGGCCACCAATGACTGTATTGAGCGACATTCATCAGTGTTATGCCAAGGGTTGTTGTGGAACTCACACCACTTTCCGGTGTCTTTCTAAGACTTCATGTTACCCTTCTTTTCCTGCATCTGGAGTTGGCTCTCTTGAGGTTGGCCTTCCTTGCTCTATCCTTCATTATGTGAGTTAGAGTTTCCTTTTCCATGCTTCTCCCAATTACTTTGTTTCTTGAATTTCTGCTCAATTTTGACTTCATATCATTAAGTAGCTACCAATGAGGACATGTCCAAAAAATCCATCTCTGTTTGGAGGTACCTGTGTAGACCATTGTGGTACTTCAAAACCAGGTGTCGCTCAGATTCTTTGATACCCATCTTTGAGCAAAAGGTATGAAAGATGTTGGTGTACTCCAACACCGTCTGATCTCTTTTCTGACGCAGAGTTGTCCATCTCATGTATTGGTCTCATAGTTTTCGACAAGGTAGAACTCCTCCTTTAGGGCATCTACAAAGGCTGCCCAAGTGGGTTCTCTCCCAAATAGTGTAGATTTATTTGTGGTGTACCTCTCCCAATAACCTTCCCACCAAGCTTTGACATGGGGAAGGGTTTTAAGGAGCGCAAAGGTGATCTTTTCACTATCGGAAAATTTTTGGACGGAGTAATAACCTTCTAGCAGATTCAACCATTTTTCTAGAGCATCTGCATCTATCTGGCCTTCAAATAAGGGGATATCAAAATTGACTTGTACCTTGAAGGGTGTCGCACTTGAGAAATGGCTTCTTATCGAAAATGCCTCAGCTACCACCATCAGTAGTCTTCGAAGGATCTGAGCAAAGTTGTTCATCATCTCGTTCCTCTATCACATGAGGGCTTCCTCGAGCAATGTCTTGAAAGGATCTCTTGCTTTGTCATCTCTCTTTTCTTTCGCCATGGGAGGTTGCTTGGGCTAGCGAGAGTAGTTGTCCTCAAGCGAAACTAGCTCGAGACCCAACTCCCTATACCCTGACCTCGTCAAGGACCTGCTCTGAGAAATGACAAGGAGTAGCCTGCTCTGATACCATTGAACCAAATTATTTTGGGAACGACATGAAGGCAGAAATATAACCAAGATATAACAATGAAATACACAAAAATATAGAAGAGAACAAAAAAATACAGTGAAACCCAAATTCTATTACTGAATAAGATAGAAAACGACTATAGAACACAAACTGGAAAAATGGGGTAGCTTATCTTTAAAAAGAAAGAGATGTTGGCTACACTTCATTCACATGAAGCTTTACATCACACTCCATTGCATGCTTAACGGGCCTCCTTCACCTCAATTATATATGAGAGGGTGAGAGGAGAACAATTCCCATGATGCATGTGGGATAAATTGGACTAAGTTTATAAAATGCCATAGGCATGTAAAATACTAGGACTTCCCGGGCGATCACCCATCCTAGTACTACTCTAGCCCGAGCGCGCTTAACTGTGAAATTCTAATGGGATCCGATGCATTAATGCTATGTTGTAGGCATGTACATAAGACCATTACATGATGTCTCTAATTAAAAAATGAAGATGACATTACATTCCATTCTCCACCAAAAGGGT
>JZKD02S0781932.1:0-14669 GCA_000966675.3 Picea glauca
GTTGAGGATTAGGTGACAGCACCTTAACTCTCACTTGCCCCCAAGGACACACCGAGTGGATTGAAGATTTCTTCCACGTCTCCCAAAGGTGTGTATAAGGCGGAAACAATGCCCACAGATGTCAAGTTGGCGCAATTGAATTATGTTCCTTTTTGTTCAGTTATATACATCTTCGACTCAAAATTTGTCCAATCCCAACTGTTTCATATATCTGTGTCCAATTGTCAATACTAAGAGATAATTTAGTATTCAAAATAATTTTTTAGATATTGTTAGATACTTCATATGGACTAGCATCTGTAAACAATGGCAATCTCCACCCCTCTAGCCCTGCATTCCATGTGTCAATTTCTATATCGCTAAACTAGGAGCATTGTTTAGAGGACATGGAACAATATAAGTGCAATGTTGAGTCTGTCAGTCCGCATGTCCACTTGTCCACTTGTCAATTTGTATATCATAGAATTTGGGGTCCTATTTGTAGGGCACAGAACAATGGAGGCCCGATTTTGAGCTCGCCCGCCCGAGAACCTGCGATCCAAAATGTCGCTATGTATGGAATGTAGAATCCATACATGCTCTATAAAATATCATGTCCATATTTTACAGTCCCATAATACACGGGAAGAAAATAAGGGAAAAAGGACGGAGAAGTTCGCAGTGGAATTGTAGATCACAAAAATTTTGAGTGGTACATGTAGATGATGGAACAAGAAGAAGAGTTGAATTGCGCCAACTCGGCAACCGCGGGCATAAAATTCACTAAGTATGAAAAGGAAAAGTGGGCGGTCGAATTCACCATGCGAGGATATAGATGGAGATGAAGATATGTCAACACGCCAACGTTGGAACCCGCGATCATAGAAACACGACTAAGTATATAACTAGACTACCGAATGAAAATTGACTACTGGATTCCAACATCGTTCACTCTTCCATGTTACAGATAATGCATTCAAATGTTTGAAGCAATACAATTAGAATGTCGGTGCCTCACGTCTTTTGTAGACACCTTCGCAACCTGTTTTAGATCCTCTTGTTGTCGGGTTCATGAAATGTGCAACCCCAGCATTGGCCGGTTGACATATCTTTATCTCCATCTATATAATCACACGACGAATCCAACCGACCGCTGTTGCTTTCCAAACTTTGCCAATTTTATGTCCACGGTTACTGGGTTGGCCCCAATTTCATCTCCATCTATATCCTCGCATGGCAAATTGGACCACCCGCTGTTCCTTTTCATACTTAGTGAATTTTATACTCACGGCTGCCGAGTTGGTGCGATTGAACTATGTTCCTTTTTGTTCCGTTATATACATCTTCCACTCAAAAAATTTGTGATCTACAATTCCATTGCTAACTACTTCGTTGTTTTTCCCTTTTTTTCTTCCCCTGTATTATGGGACTATAAATTATGGACATGATATCTTATAGAGCATGTATGGATTCCACATTCCATACCTAGCGAAATTTTCGATTGTGGGTTCTCGGGCGGGCGGGCTCAAAATTGGGCATCCATTGTTGTGTGTCTTAAAAATAGCACCCAGAATTCTACGATATAGAAATTGACAAGCGGGCCTACGGATCGGATGACTCAACATTGCACTTCTATTGTTTCGTGTCCTCCTAATAGCGCTTCTAGTTCCGCGATATACAAATTGACACACGGAATGCAGGGCTAGCAGGGTGGAGATTTCCATTGTTTACAAATGCTAATGCCTATGAAGTATCTACCAGTATCTAAAAAATTATTTTCAATACTAAATTAGCTCTTAGTAGTGACAACTGGACACAAAGGTATGAAACAGGTGGCATTGCACCCTGGGAAATATACAAATTGACTACCACATTCTGACATCATCCGCTCTTCACTCTACCACAGCTCACAAATGTTTCAAAGTATCTCTCACTGCCTTCCATCCCCTCTAACTTCCTGTCTTTCTGGCTGTCTTACCATACCCTCTTCGTTGTTATGCACATTGCACTAAAAAAGTTCCGATACATACAATTTGACCCTCGCGCCCTCACCTTCAATGGTTGTACCTTGCAGCCCTATTTTGTAGCTGTTTTTTTCCCATGCTCGCGACCTCCATACTTTCTTACTATGCAATTATAAACCTTTCATGCTAACAGGTGACCATGCAAGAACCGTCAACATTGTATTTAATGGGCGAAACACTCGAGGAGATATCCCATTATTACGCATTAAACCAACATGTGCGGAGAGTTATTTTGTCCCTTCCGATTGTTCATCTCGAACATGTGTCATCGTATTGGGATGCTCAAGAAATCTACAATGCTTAATTGCTAATTGCAATATCTGCCATGTTCGCATTTTCTATGTATGCAATTACTAGTTTTTAATGTTAACAACGCATCATGCAACAGTCGTCCAAATTGTCATTAATAAACGAAAGTCTCGAGGACATCTCCCATTCACATGCTTTAGACCAAAATTTGTGCAGTCTTATATTATCCCTTCCAACTTTTCATTTCATTCATCATCTAGAGCAAACAAACGTTCTTGTAGACTTATGGCAGCAGGTCGACAACAGTTTTGTGGAGATACAGTAAATATGTTTGCACACGAGGACCAGAACTTCCAGTGGTCTAGGGCATACTTTTACTATTCATCCCATTCTACCTAGAACGAAGTGATTTGGACCTCTGGAATCGCTCGTGTAGGCTGTGTCACTGAGGTTTTTGACTGTAAGGAGGTGGTCTCTTGGTGCGCCGAAAAATATATTACAGGCCAAAGAATTATTCCACTGTGCAACCATTCTCTTATTTCTTTGTCACCTCAGGTCTTTTGCAAGATGTTAAAATTGCCAAAGACAACATTGATATTCAGAGGACAAGACTGCAAACAGTTTCTAGAAAAAAATGATAACAGGATGGACATCTTAGCTGACTTCCTCGAAGACCCAACAATAGTTCCTAAAGATATCACAAGGTTGCAGGTAAGTTCCTTTAGAAATCCATTCCCGGAAATTGCTTGGTTGTTTACAAGAATAATGGGACAGGCATCCATGACAAGCATTTCCCATATAATTATTTATATTTTGTATTTCACGTTCAAGGAACAATACATTTTTGATTGGGGGAAGCTAATTTCCATTGAGCTTTGTTCCCAGTTGTCACGATTCAAAGAATCGAATAAATTTTATATGTCATCCTACGTAATTTTCGTAATTGTGCATTGTTGCCCGTTTTGAAAACTTTCTCTTTCCAATAAAATAAACTATGGATTCGACACAATAACATTCTGGTACGAGGCCCTGTGGAGGCACAAGGCCTCCCATTGTTTTTATGAAGTTTTTAATGGCTTTTTCTCAGTTTTCAAAGATTTACTGATAGGAAAGGATTCTCTGTGGATGTCTGGCCATGCAACTAAGTTTTTGAACAGGAAGGGAACACTTGAGCAAGAGGAAAATCACAATGTCCTCACGGTATTTGGATCTAAGGAAAATCCTGCCTTCCTTCCATGCCACATCATGGACAAGATGTTTGTTGCAGAAATAGCAAGGCAATGCAACCACTAGTTGCATTTTTTCCATGGCAAGAAAAAAAAACAGTTCATTTCTCTTCCCTAGAAAGTCGAAGACTTCGTGTGCAGAAACATCAACAACATTGATGAGTTTGTTGCCTATTTCAAGAAATTGAACCTAACATACGCTAGAAGGCTAAAAGGGTTCGACCCTAATGGCATCTTTCGAGAACATTTACTGGTTGTTGGCTTTAACACCTCTTTTTTCGATAGACAGCTGACCCAAGAGAGGAACAACGTCGACAACAATCCTACTTTTGTCGATTGCGACACAGAGACATTGCAAAGCGTGACTGAATTGTACAAACAACATGGAAAAGTATCCGGTGAGAAGATTACCCAGTCCCCCACCAGCACTCCCAAGAGCACGACATCACAGAGCATCACTTCGACGGTCCACCCCAGTAAGAAAGCAAGCCAAAAATATTCGAGTGGAGGAGGAGATAAGAACCCTCCTCGCATAAATATTGATATTTATCAAAAAATTCCATTGGCGAATAAAAGAAAAAACAATGCAAGGCAGGCAAAGTAACCTGAAATTGAAAGTGGAAAACTAAAACTTGAAATTGAAACTGAACACATGCAGAAAATTGGGTCGTCCACGGTGGAAATATTTGAGACCTATTTTTTTGACATAGATGAATCCTTCATAATCCAGAGCGTTATTTTTGACATCCAATCTAAAAGTATGGTCATTGAAAAGATGTAACAAACAGGAAAGGTAAATCTTGCACAAAGATTAACTTTAGGGAAATGCAACCGTCCCAAATCTCCTCATTTCACCAGGTAACTGGTGAAATTCTTCATGATTCTATTGGATGAATTGAGACGCAAAATGTCAATCTGAAAGACCGCCTCAACGAATATGAGCAGGCTTTCATTGCAACCCCAGAATTTGCAAGTCCTTTGGAAAAAATTGTGCCTGCTACCACTACAGCCAAGATGAAAGAATCCTCTACCCTCCTTGCATGCTCTAGAGCCCTTGTAGAGAATAACATCAACAAAATAATGCATCTACTTACTAAAGCCTAGGAAACATCACAAAATTTAGTTTCCTTCGGAAAGAATGCCAATGATCCTGCAACATTTGGAGGCAAATTTAAGCAATGAATAGCATTTATGTGATCAGGTACTGGACCCTTTTGCCAACTATGTCGTCAACACATCGAAACTGAAAAGAAGACAAGAGAAAATACCCTCCCCAAAGCTGACCAAAAATGTAAAAGCATGTTGGCAAAAGAAAGTTGACAACCTGGAGCTCGTTGTCAAATCATGTAAACAAGTCATATCAGAAAAGGAAGATTTATTCACAAGCCTGTTGCAAATGGACTTAGCCGGAGCTACCAACGAGGTTCAAGATCCAAACTTAATTCTCAAATCAATGTCAATCACCAAAGAAGCCTTCTAGGAACAAGTTGATATTTTAAAGGGGTTTTCTTTCGAAAAGTTTTACGGGATAATTGAACATCGTCTAGATGAGCACGAGCACTGGGTACTGGACTATGTGACACACAATGAATAAATTCAACAGAGTCTGCATAGTATTTCAATGGATCTAAGGAAATTAGAAAATGAACTTTACGACATAGAAATATGGGATGAAATCAACACAGCCCCCATGAAAAACCACATCGAAGAATGGTTCCAACAGAGAATGGATAGCCTCGTCCAGAAAGGGCAACAACCGATCAACAGGACTCCACCGATCATCGACGACAGCAACAAAAATGCATCGGCTTCATAGTAAGTCTATACTGGCATCTTGTTTTCTTTATCAATCCACTTTAAGTCTATGTTGTCATCTTGTTTTCTTTATCAATCCACTTATGACCTCTTTAAATAGAAAATTGTAACCAAAGAATCATAACTTCCAATTTCTTCTTTTCAAGTCTTCCTCTCTACCGTCGTGCACTTCTTCTTTCGACGTTCCTAATTCTTGTACTTATTTATTTTTATGGTTCACGGAAGCCCCAATCCCAGTCTATATGACAAACGCATTTAAATTTGCAAAAACATGTAACATACATTATTATTTTTTGATAAATTCCAAAGAAAACTGATTCGACAATGCCTTTATTGTATATTAAATTTTGGTTTTCCAAGAACCTTTCTTGTTTGTTCCAAAGAAAACTAATTTGGATCTGCTACATTTCTTGTGTCCTATTGTATGCTAATTTTTTTGTCTTTAACAACGTTGTTACTATTCTATTGTATGTTATCTTTTTGGGTGTCGAGGAACCTATACTTTGATAGATTTTGATTTATCTTATGTCTAGAACCCTTTGATTTCGAGCAAACTAGTTTGGGAATGCTAATTTATTTTTGTTTTCCTCTACGAAACTATGTAACAGACGTTATTACTATTCTATTGTATGTTTTTAAATGTTGATGTAATTTCCAGAGATATGTAATAGACATTATTTATTTTATAATAAGTTTCTATAGTTCGAAAGTCTGTTTATCAATTTGTATGTCACGAAACTCTCGGTGTTGTTTTTAGGGCACGAAATAACAAAGGCCCATTTTTTAGCCCGCCATCCCGAGAACCCACGATCCAAAAACTACCTAAGTATGGAATCAGGGCTCTATGCATGCTCTATAAAATGCATGCAAAGAAAACTAATTCGGCAATGCTATATTTTTTTTGTCCAAGAAAAGCCTTAGTTTTAAGGAAAACTAAATGTAACACACGTTGTTACTATTTCTATTATATGCTTTTAAATGCTCATGTAATTTCCACAGATATGTAACAGACATTATTAATTTATGGTAAATTTGTAGAGTCTGCAACTTCGTATATCATTTTGTATATCGCGGAACTGTCAGTGCTATTTGTAGGGCACAGAACATCAGAGGCTCAATTTTGAGCCCACCAGCCTGAGAACCCACAAATGAGGAAATAAGTTTCTATAGTTTGCAAGTCCGCTTGTCAATTTGTATGTCGTGGAACTCTCGGTGCTATTTCTAGGGCACGGAACAATAGAGGCCCATTTTTTAGCCCGCCAACTCAGGAACCCACGATCCAAAAACTGCCTAATTATGGAATGAGGGCTCCGTGCATTCTTTATAAAACGTGTGCAAAAAAAACTAATTCGGCAATCTTATATTTTTTTGGTCCAAGAAAATCCTTAGTTTTAAAGCAAACTAAATGTAACACATGTTATTGCTATTTTTATTATATGTTTTTAAATGTTCATGTAATTTCCACAGATATGTAACAAACATTATTAATTTCTAGTAAATTTGTAGAGTCCGCAACTCTGCGTATCATTTTGTATATCACGGAACTATCAATGCTATTTGTAGGGCACGGAACATCAGAAGCTTAATTTTGAGCCCACTAGCCCGAGAACCTGGGAATGAGGAAATAATTCTCTATAGTTCGCAAGTTTTCTTGTCAATTTGTATGTCGCAGAACTCTCGGTGCTATTTCTAGGGCATGGAACAATAGAGGACCATTTTTTAGCCCACCAGCCCAAAAACCCGCGATCCAAAAACTGCCTAGGTATGGAATGAGGGCTTCATGCATGCTCTATAAAACATGTGCAAAGAAAACTAATCCGGCAATCCTATATTTTTTTTGTCCAAGAAAAGCCTTAGTTTTAAAGCAAACTAAATGTAACACACATTATTAATATTATATTTTATGCTTTTAAATATTCATGTAATTTCCACAGATATGTAACAGACATTATCAATTTCTGGTAAATTTGTAGAGTCCGCAACTCTGTGTCTCATTTTGTATATCGTGGAACTGTCGATGCTATTTGTAGGCCACGAAACATGAAAGGCCCAATTTTGAGCCCACTAGCCCGAGAACCCATGATCCAAAAACTGGCTAAGTATCAAATAAGGGCATAAGTTTATATAGTTCGCAAGTCCTCTTGTCAATTTGTATGTCGCGGAACTCTCGGTGTTATTTCTAGGGCACGAAAAAGTAGAGACCCATTTTTTAGCCCGCCAGCCCGAGAACCCACGATCCAAAAAACTGCCTAAGTATGGAATGAGTTGTCCATGCATGATCTATAAAACATGTGCAAAGAAAACTAATTCGACAATGCTATATTTTTTTGTCCAAGAAAAACCTTATTTTTAAAGCAAATTAAATGTAACACACGTTATTACTATTCTATTATATGCTCTTAAATGTTCATGTAATTTCCACATATATATAACAGACATTATTAATTTCTGGTAAATTTGTAGAGTTTGCAACTCCCTGTTTCATTTTGTATATCGCGGAACTGTCAGTGTTATTTGTAGGGCCCGGAACATTAGAGGCCCAATTTTGAGCCCGCCTACCCTAAAACTTGCGATCCAAAAATTGGCTAAGTATCCAATGAGAGCATAAGTTTCTATATTTTGCAAGTCCGCTTGTCAATTTGTATGTCGCGGAACTCTTGGTGCTATTTCTAGGGCATGGAACAACAGAGGACCATTTTTTAGCTCGCCTGAGAACCTGCGATCGAAAAACTGCCTAAGTATGGAATCAGGGCTCCGTGCATGCTCTATAAAACATGTGTAAAGAATACTAATTCGGCAATGCTATATTTTTTTTGTCCAAGAAAAGTCTTAGCTTTAAAGCAAACTAAATGTAACACACGTTATTACTATTCTATTATCTTCTTTTAAATGTTCATGTAATTTCCATAGATATGTAATAGAAATTATTAATTTCTAGTAAATTTGTAGAGTCCGCAACTCTGCGTCTCATTTTGTATATCGCGGAATTGTCGATGCTATTTGTAGGGCACGGAACATTAGAGGCCCAATTTTGAGCCTGCCAGCTTGAGAACTCGCGATCCAAAAACTAGCTAAGTATCGAATGAGGGCTCCGTGCATGCTCTATAAAATCTCATCCCCATACTTTATAAAAGTACAAATTTCGTATGTATAAAAATAAATATCTAATTTACTAAAGGTAGATATTCCGTATGTATAATTTATTAATTTCTAATAAATTTCTATAGTCCGCACAACTTCTCAATTTCACCCAATTTTGACCCGGCATCAGGACAACCCGCAATCCATTATAAAAGTACATATTTTGTATATATAAAACTAAATATCTACTTTATAAAATTACATTTTTGGTATGCATAGTTTATGTTGTCCACGAACCTATAATTTCATAAATTTCAATTTTTTTTGTGTCCAAGAACCCTTGTTTTAAAGATAACTAATTTGGTAATGCTAAATTTTTTGTGTCCAACAATCTTTCAATGTTGATAATTTTTTATATTTTTCAGGATGAACTAAATCGAGAAAACTATGTTCTACATGCAAACCACATGTATTTCAACTTTCAAGCTACATCGCATTTACTCCCATTCCAGCCTGACAGGGACTACGCTGCCATATAACACTTATTTTTCTATTGTCCACAATAAAGAACACAAGAATGTTCTTTGTATTGATATAAAGCACTATTTTGATTATCTACATACATCCAAAGTTATAAGAGCGAGAAGAAATTTGAAACATTGTCTACATAAATGTGTATTTTTCTAACCATCATTCTTGTTTCACATTGTGATGTTTATTGTCAATCAGAAACTGAGATGTTTCTTGTCAATTTGCAGACTGCTGTTGTAGAAGCCGCAGGAATAAGATTGCACAATAGAAAAACGTTTCTGACTCGAATGGATGCCGATGTAAGAATCTCTATTACCTTTTTGGACCTTTTTATAAGAAAAAAATGCTATATTGGGTTCATTTTGTTTTTGTACATTACATGTTAATATGATGAAAGTGATCTCGTTCAGTAGAAAATGCCAATCACATTTGCAGCTCTATATGTTATTTTATGCATTTTTTTAATCAAAAAATTTGCGTAAGAGATTTATCTCTCTATTTGTGTATCAAAAAATTCATTCGACTCAGGGATCTAGGACCAGAAGAGAACCCCTTTAATAACTTGTCGATGCATTTCAATGTAGATATTGAATAACTATATTCTACTGAGCACCAATCTCTTATTAGACTAAGAGAGGAGGTACGTATTGAACAACCTTTCCATAGCAAGCCAACTAAAAGAAAGAAACAAAAATTATTTCTTCGCAGTAGTACTATGTTCATTGTAGAAGCAACTATTTGTATGAGCTAAAGTAGTAGTCAGATTTTGGTCAGTTTGTTTGTTTGTTTTGAAATCTGGTCAGAAATTGTTGGATTTATAGATTTGCGTGGTTAAGTTTCTACAATCCTAGTGTTTCAGGGATTTTTAAGTATGTTGAATTCATTTATGCATTCAAAAATGCAATTTAAACAAGAAAAAAAATGTTATTTTGAGAAGATTTATATCACCAAATTCTAAAAAAATACCAAAACCTAGAAATTTTTGGATACCCTGATATGATTGAAAAGCAATCATTTGGATAAATAAATACATGACAAAATAATATATCAACAAAAACCTTATTCTGTTTATGCTTTTCCTATCAACTACCACTTGGAATAAATAGTGATGATATTACAGGATCAGTTTAATTTATTTGCATCTCATTCCATGTATAGTGTGTGCATATGATTCTGATTATATAAATTTTCATGGTTACTTATAATGCTGGAGAGTTTTTCTGGATATAAAATGTGTAGGAGGTTTCGAAACATCGTACACACAATTTACATTCAGAAAAATTCTGAAACATTGAGCATATGATAATGTTGGCCAAAAGAAAATATATTGTTTTCTTTTTCTTTTCTCAAATAGCTTTTACAACTTTGATGTTCATTGATAATTTTAATCTCTAAAACGTGTTCGAAATGACCAATGATATCCAGTTTAAATGTCAAATTTCAAGCATAGCTCAAACATCAATTTCCGGTTGATTCTCAAGGGATTGTTGTTGAATTGATTGTTTATAAGCCATTAAACAAACATTCGATTCCTTTGTTTTTGTACTAGAGAATTTGAGAACGTATAGAAGATTTGTTTACATATAAACTTAACCCTAACATCCTTCAAAACAAATATGTTGGTTTAAACTTTGGAAATAGATAATGATGGTGATGAAGGTTAAAAGATCTGTTTACATATAAACTTAACCCTAACATCCTTCAAAACAAATATGTTGGTTTAAACTTTGGAAAGAGGAAATAGATAATGATGTATGCTGATTTAAACTTGGGAAATAGATAATGATTTTACTTGTTCGAGAAATTTTGTAAAAAGGTGATGAAGTATGTATTTGTGAAATTATTTATGGAAAATTAATGATAGATTGTGGTGTAGTTAAAGTGGTTGAGTGTTTTGAGTTTCGTGTAAGAAATTTTGAGGTTGATTTTTTTTAATTGACTACCTATATTGTATATCTCATTCCTATGGAAACAAACTGTTTAACTTCCATTTGTATAATATAGATTTTTATAATTACTTGAAACAAATATTTCTATCTATCTACAATTCTATTAACTGTAAAAATGAAAGTGTTATTATTACTCTGATGAATAGTTATGGAGAATTGAGCTGGGAGCAATAAATTTGGCTAATACAAATGTGTTTGTAATAAACTTTTTACTTTGCAGGCTCAGGCTGACACTGCACACTACAGTCTACTAGTAATTATATTACTGGTTACTTTGCAGGCTCTAACAAGTGACCTGCATACTGCAGTTGGCAGGATCCCTTGCTACATGACCTTATTTGCAGCCACTTGCTCATCGCTTAGCCACCTGCTCACCGCCTTGCCACCGATGCTTCAGCACCTCCTCACCTCACTGCACAATGTTATATATTTATTAGGAATTGAATATTTCGGAGGCTGCAATATCATGTTTGCACTTCATTTAAGAAAAATTCGACTTCCTATCGTGGTTAAAGATAAAATTTGAATCATATAAATTTTTTAGAAGAGTTAAAAAAAAATATTATTAAATTTTTATAATTAATAAAAAATATAATTATAAATATATTTATTATTTATATAATAAATGTCATTTATTTAAAAACATATAAAATAAAGGAAAAGAATATATAAAACAAAAGCTGTATGGTAGTTTAGTTTCTACTTTTTGTAAGTTTAGAAAGATAGGTTTAGAGATTGGTTTATGATGATGATGATGATGATGATGATGATGATTAACGTCCACTAAGATCTAATTGGTCTATAGGACTTTAAGAGGGAAAGTGATTACTTGTGATTATTTAGAATTTTGTTTCTGTGCTCGAAAAGCATTAAGAAAAGCTTTCCAAGATCACCATACTTTTGTTGAGTTAAGAGGTTAGGAAGGTTGGTAGTGTGATCAATATTTTATTATTTAATTTATTATCTAATAAGAAGTTAAGAAGGTTGGTAGTGTAATCATTATTATTTAAATATGGAATTTATTATTTAATTTGTTATCTAATATAACACCAATCATATGCTTACCCTATTCTTGCTAGTAAATATTATTTATTTATTAATATGGAATTTGGAATTTCCTTAATTTAACTAAATCATACAGATACTTTCGCTAGTAAACAAAAACTATTTAATTGTATATTAAAAATGTATATAAATTGGAAAATCTTTCATTCTATGAAAACTTTCAAGATATCACAATGCTATTAACTTCTAAGACCATATACCCTTCTACAAGTATTTATTATTACATTAATATATATTATTAAATTTAACATCACTTGCTTATTATTACACTAATATATATCATTAAATTTAACATAGATATATATTAGTCTTAACCTATAATAATATATATTAATAGATTTAACATAGATATATATTAGTCTAACTTATAATATTATGTATAAATAGTTACAATTAAATTACTTTTAATATATTTAACTTCTAACAATATTAATTACATATAATTAATCAATATATATATTGATAATATCATGGTTAAAAATGTTAACTTAATAATACATTATAATATTATGTATAAATAGTTACAATTAAATTACTTTTAATATATTTAATTTCTAACTATATTAATTACATATAATTAAATTTCTTTTAATATGTTTAATTTCTAACAATATTAATTACATATACTGTATCAATATATATATTATAATATCATGGTTAAAAATGTTAACTTAATAATACATTGAAATATTTTATAATTATTATATTAGTTTTTAATATATAAAATTAATTTGAAATTTGAAAACAAAACTACACATTAAATTTAATATATATATATATATATATATATATATATATATATATATCATAGCTAAAAATATTAACTAAATATTATTCAATTATATTAGTTGTTAAGTTTTTAATATATAAAGTTAATATAGTAGAGAAATAAATATTTTATTATATTAAAAAAATATAATTAATTAGTACATAAGTGAAGTATGATCATATTTTAATAGTTATGCATTCAATATCTTCGTCAATACTTGGTAAATTCATTAATTGTATAATTAATTCTATACATGGAATGAGGTGAAGCCTGCAATAAGACATCAAAGATATTAGTCAATTAAATTTTAGAAAAAAAAATATGTTTTTTTATTTTATAAAAAATGCAAAAAAACTCATTGTTATAATCCTTATAATCCCAAGCCTTTAACAGGAACTAATAAAATAAAATGACTATTTATATATATCACATTGTTATATACATATATTATATTATAATATTATTAAAACATGTTTTTATTTCAGAATTTAATATAATTTAATCATATTTTTTCTTTATGGATTTGATATTGATAGTAAACAGTTATGGTAGTTTAGTGTTTTTGCTTATTTATTTTAAAGATAAAACTTCAATCATATCAATACAAACTTTTCAAAAAATTATTATCAAATTTTCATAATTAATAAAAAATAAAATTTATACAAATTATAAACAAATTAATTTCAAAAAGTTATTATCAAATTTTCATAATTAATAAAAAATAAAATTTATACAAATTATAAACATATTAATTTATGTAATACAAATCACGAAGAAGATAACTTTAAGGTCATTTTCATTATAATAATAATAATAATAATAATTTATTTTTAAAGTCAAGTCAAACATCAAATGTATATATGAAATCTCTTCAACTCAACAATGGAGGATCTGAAACTATAGAATATACTACCATCTTTGCTGGCTTTGTTCCGCACCTTACTTCTTGAACTAGATCTTTATCTAAGAGAGACAAGATATGGATATGGAACTGGACGAAATATATATATGAAATCTTTTCAACTCAACAATTTAACTAGTAAAATCTATTGAGATATACATACCCTATCCCCTTTAAATTTAAACTTGGAAACATATATTCTTAACGCTCCTCTGATTTGAAAATTGTTGTTATTGTATCTACGACATAACCCAAATGACTATGTCGTAGACACAATGTAAATTGAACATGGATTAAACACGTCAATATGTAAAATAGTTTTTACCATTGGGCAAAATCAGTATTAAAATATGATAATAAGTGTAACCTTTTTCCGAAATCCTCTAATCTATAATTGAGGAATACACTAATAAGTGGAAAAAATCAAAGGCAACGGCTTATCTTAGCTTTAAATAACACGGCTGTTTAGTCGTGCTCACATTTATACTATATTGGTAAACAAGTTTGTTTAGTTGTGCTCACATTTATACTATATTGGGTATTTACATCGAGAGAGCTTTTAGAATTTATTAAATATTTTTTTTGTAATTATTAATAAAATTATATGTGAAATTTTTATAATATATTTTAGGATATATTAAAATAAATTATTACAATATTATATTTATAAAAAATAGAAAGGAATTTGATTTATTTTAATTTTGGATTTATTATATTAATACAAATTATTATAATTTTAGATATATTAAAAATTAAAAATATATATATATATTAATTAAAGATTGAATAAATAGAGATTAAAAAAAATATTAATAGATATTTATTTTAATTTAAAATGTATTATACATGGAGAGATGAACAATTATATTAACTAATAATTTTTTTAAAAAGATACTAATAAATAAATAAATAATCCAATTTAGTGAATGTTCTGATGGCTTAACAACTTTCATCTTTCTCACCAATTTACTTTTTGCAAAAGTGGAGATATTCAATGCTTTGAAATTGGTATATGCTATCGTAAACTATTTCAAGAGATTCCTTGTTACTTCTCGTAACATTTTTCTGTCACTTCATTGA
>JZKD02S0781965.1:0-14669 GCA_000966675.3 Picea glauca
AATTATAAGCTGGTAGGCGTATGTGTTAATAGGCTGGAGAGCCTAGGTGTTAAAGGCTAGGAACCTATTTTGTACATGTAAATATTCATATTATTAATATAAAAAAATTGATGCATGTAGACCAACCACAATAAAAGAGAATGGGGGACTATATTCCACTAGGTTGGGTAAGGGAGAGGGGGATGAGAGGTTGGAAAGAGAGGCTTAAGTCCAAGAGAATAATATTTTTTTATTATTCCAAAATCTGTTTAGAAGGATATGTTTTTATCCTAAGTTCCTTGGGGAGGACAAGTGACTTCCAAAGGGAAGGAATGTGCTTCATGAGAAATAGGTGTTAGCTCAGGCACATGCAGTATTAAAAGGGGAATTGTTCCTAGGGGGGGCACTTACGTGCACACACTCACTCGTGCATAGGGAGGAACCCACACACAAAAAGCGGTTCATGCACAAACAATTTTTTCTCTCACACTCTCACCATATTCACTATGCTATACCAATATTTCCCATCTCTCCTCATGAGTTCACTCATGCACTGATCAAGCATGCAGCCAACCATTTCCACCATTGTTGAACCCATGGCCATTGTGCACCTCTGTAAATTACTAATTCATCCCTTGCCTTACGTGAATTAACTATTGTGGTTTGAAGAAGTGGGTTGTCAAGCTTGCGGTTGAAAATGAAGTTTGTCAGGCCTGTTAGAACGTCTTTATCCAGGTGAGAGAGGTTGTTGTAGATTGAAGAAGAAGGTTTTCATGCCTATGAGAAACTCTCTCTCTAGGTGAGAGAGTTTGTTTTGGATTGAAGAAGTAGGTTTCCAGGCCTGTGAGAAACTCTCTCCAAGTGAGAGAGTGTGTTGAGGAAGTGAGTTCTCCTAGAGGGGGTCCCGTAGCTACTGTAGAGCTCTGAGAATTTTGATCCGACCTATTGTTGCAGCCCAAGGTAAGGGAGGTGGAGCAACCAATGGACTGTGTGACAATGAAGGTGTATACTACTGGGGTGGGACAGGCATGTGGGGAATGAGAGTCTATGAGCATTGGGCTTAAGTGGATCCTAGGAGAGAATCCATCTTCTTAAACTATGTGACTTTCATATTGATCTTGCCTAGCCTAGGAATCCCTTGCCCGGTGGAGTTTAGTCCTAGCTCGGGGGTGACCCACTACTGAGAGTGATAAGAAGTGTGGTGTAAGGCTAGAAGGTTTGTGGAAGGTCTACATGTGGTTGGTGGTTTTACTCTAGTTAAAAGATAAGTATTATTTATGTTCTTAATTATGTATGTTATGCATGTCTGTGATTCTTGAAATGTTATCATGTGTTCCGTTGCATGTAGGAATTACTGTCAATTCCATCTGAGACTGTATGGTAGTAGTAACTCTGTGCTATTTTTTTTTAATTCATTAGAAATGTGTTTTATATATGTGTGTGTGTGTGTGTGTATGTGTGTGTGTGTGTGTGTATGTTCCTCTATGGCATTGACCGAATTGTTGGTGGCTGGGGACATTACAAATGGGTATCAGAGCTAAGTGAAGTGTCAGAGTAGTGGTTTTGTCTGGCCTGTTGGTGGTTGGGGACGTTACAAATTGGTATCAGAGATAAGTGAAGTGTTAGAGTAGTGGTGTTGCCCGTCCTATTGGTGGTTGGGGATGTTACAAATTGGTATCAAAGCCATGGTTTCAACACTAAGCCTATATGGGCCATGTTAGAGGTTAACGAGACAAATATTTCAGAGTGAATTATTGTTGAAAGGGACAAAATTCTAGGTTTAGATAATCCCTGGGTGCAAGGAGTGCGTCGAAAAAGTCTTTGACTCAAAAATATCAGGAGAAATAGATTGAGTTTTCTCATGAAGAGATGTGAAGATATGTTGTAAGGAGTGCACAGATCCAAAATTTGACTAAGTGTCGAAGCAACCCTCTAAGGAGAAAGGGGTTTGAGAAACGAAGCTTAGGAGGAGGAATGCCAATAGTCGTCATATCTGTTGTTGGAAGGAGTCTAGACCGTTAGATCTATGTACAAGAAAGCAAAGGAGAGAATTGAGGAGGAAAAATGTCCTAGGTCGTCGAATCTGAGTGCAAAGGATAAAAAATTGTCCGATCCATTTTGATAGGTGGCACAAGATCCACAACTCCAGAGCAAGAGCACTTGGAAATTTTTGTGATTGAGGAGAAAGTGAAATAGCTGAAGTAGATCCTGGTCATTGGTCGCTAGAGGGGTACATGCCAACAGATCTGATACTTCGGGGAAAGTCACTTCGGAGGATTTCAAGTGTGGAGTGTGACAAACTCCCAAATTCCCAAAAGCTAAAGTAGATCACAACGGTCCGTTGCGAACGACATGCGTCGGCAGATTATGAACTTCAGGTGAGAGCACTCTAGGAGTAACGAGTGTGCAGGAGTCTGAAACTCCCAAAGCTCGAAGAGCTGAAGTGGATAGTGGTTGTCAGATCAAGGGGGAGACACACGTCAAGAGATCGTGTACTTCGAGAGAAGGCAAGTGCTGTGAGTTTGAAACTCTCGAAGCCCGAAGTGTCGAAGTCACTCATAGTCATTGATTGTGAAGGACATGTGTTGGTATATCATGAAATCTGGGGGAAAGCGCTACAGGAAAAAGTGAGCATAGAGGATTTGAAACTCTAGAAGTCCAAAGCTCCAAATCTTGAAGAGCCGAAGTGGTGATTCATGATGACGTCACCTGGAGGTGATGTGGACCTCTCCTATATTTGCCATGTGCCCCCACCTGGAATGTTGAGAGTTGTACTATGTGGGCCCTGAAGTTGAATAACATAGTTAAAGGTCAGCGGGCCCACACTAGAATTGATCACGATACATCCATATCGACGACCAGGAGGAATTGTGGGGACCCAAATTGCATGGGAATTAATTTCTCAAGGTGGTCCTGCAATCCAAACCACAATTTTCTCGGGGGCTTACGTGTCAACATCAGACGAATTGTGGGATAAAAGGAAGGTTACTCCAAACTGTGGATGCATGCCCCCACAATTTGAAAGGCATTAAGTGATGTGACTATTTAGTATATTAGTTAAAGTATGGAAAACATGAGTCCCATTGGATGCATGGCGCTAGTTGTGAAGTCCAGAGACTTGACACTCCTGAAGAATGGTTCATAAGGGAACGAAAGGAAGAACTTTAAATTTTTTTGTAATTCTGAGGTGACGAGGCGTAATAACATCACCAAATTTCACATGGAAGTGTTTGTAGATTAACAGTTCAGGGCGTTGGGGGTGTGCGGATGTGAAATCCTCCAAAGTCCTGAAGCTCTGAAGCTCTAAAGTCCTGGAGATCAGATGCCTAAAGTTCCACAGTGGGTGTCAGCCATTAGATGTTGGGTAGTCGTGGATTGTTGATCCACCCTACTTCGCGAGTTAGTTAATTTGGAACTCTGAGATATTTTTGTGATGTGACTTGAAAAATTCTAAATTTGGAGGCCCGAAGTCCTGAATAAGCACCTATCGATATAGCACTTTGACACATCCTGTGGTTGCATGGGTTGGGGGATAAGAAAAAGGGGCTAGTGCCCGAAAAATCATTGCAGAGTAGAGCTTAGAAAGGAAATGGAATCTAAAAGTTTTCTTGAATAAGATTGGTTTATGAATACTGTGAAATTTGTTAAGGCCTGATGGCCTGACAAATTCCAGTTGACTGCACATTATGTTTGCAGAATTAACGATCGTCATAACCGAACTGAATTTCCACGTAGTGCAGAGAAATCAAGG
Source organism: Picea glauca (assembly GCA_000966675.3). Lineage (NCBI taxonomy): Eukaryota > Viridiplantae > Streptophyta > Pinopsida > Pinales > Pinaceae > Picea > Picea glauca. The sequence continues at coordinate 3,731 of JZKD02S0781965.1, forward strand.
AGGCACATAATGCTTTCACTTCAAAGAATGAATCTAAAGGAATGGATGTTCTCTTGGGAGTTGAAGGATCAAACTCCAATGGGCATGGAGAAGGGATATGTAAGGAAGGAAACATGATGAAAATCATTGAAAGATTGCAGAAAGATGTCCAAACTCACCGAGCAGAGAACATAAAGTTCATGAAAGCCAAGGAACAACAGGGAGAATTCAACATAAATTTGATATAGATCATGGAAAGGATATAAAATAAATTGGATAAGGAGAGTGACTCCAGTAAATCAATAAGTCACATGTCTCCTGATGAAAAGAGGAAATCAAGGAGTGTTGGAAAACACCCTCATCAATCCCAAGGGAACTCCAAGAGGAGGGAACATAATAGTTTAAGCCCATCTCCTATCAAAATGCATAGGATATTTGGAGTGGATGAACTGAAGGGTGAAATGAAAAAGATTAAAACTCCTACAGTTGATGGAGAGAACAAGAAGGAGGTACATGCCAAGACATGGGTTCTTGGCATGAGGAAATATTTCCAACTATAGAATTATTCCTCTCATGCAGAAGGAAGAATTGCAATGTATCAACTAAAAGGACAGGCATCCATGTGGTGGGATCAACTTGTGCAGGTGTGGCACATTAAAGAGAAAAAATTTACTTGGAAGGAATTCAAGAAGTATTTTGAAAAGAAATACTTGACTAAGAGATACTATGACAAAAAGATGAAAGAGTTCTTTGAACTCAAGCTGGGTGGCATGACCATTGATGAATATGAAAGAAGGTTTTTGGAATTGTTGAAGTATGTCCCTTTCATCAAAGATGAGATTGTCAAAATTCAAAGGTATATGAGTGGACTACCATCTCCCATCAGTGATAAGATCCAGTATGATGATCCTAAAACTATGGAAGAAACTATAAGGAGAGCAAAATGATTATATGAGCAACAAAGAGAAAAACCCACTTTCTGGAAGGCTTGGGAAGACAAGAAGAAATTCAAGATGGATTAGAGGAAGAAGGGAACTAATCCATCCTTTTTTAGAAATATCCCTCAAGGACAACCAAGTTTTAGAGAGCCTAGGAAGGATGAAATAGGTGGGAAAATGCCAAGACAACCACCTATGGAATTTTAGGGTTGTAAAGGAAATCATAGGTACATATATTTCCCCAATAGAAATGACAAGGTTAGAGCTATCCACAATGTTCAATAGGTAGAAACAGTGGAGGACATGGGAAGAAATGTACCAAGGATCTATGCAGCCCTAGAAAACAAGCAAGAAGAATATCAATTTCATATGATTGAAGTGGAAGGTATGATAAACAACCAAACAATTACTATTTTAATTGATTCAGGAGCTAGTCATAGTTTTATAGATCCTAGAATAGTGGAAAGTTTGCATTTTTCAATAGGAAAGCATGGAAAATATTGGTTAGTGTAGTTGGCTATAGGAGCCAAGAGAAAGGTTGTTGAGTTGGTTAAATCTTGTCCAGTGGACATGAATGGATTGAGCACAAGGGCTGAATTGATCTTACCTTTAGGTTCCTATGACTGTCTAATTGGGATGGATTGGTTGGACTAGAACCATGCCATATTAGACTGTCGTAACAAGATATTCACTTGCCTGGATGAGGAAGGAAACCCAAGGAAAGTGCAGGGAATCCCAAGGGTAGTTACTGTCAGAGAAATCTCAGCAATGCATCTTAAGAAGTGTTACAGGAAGGAATTACAAATATTTGTAGCCCATATGGAAGAAGCACCTAAGGATAAGGTGTCAAATATTGAATACCATGCAGTATTAAATGATTTTGAGGATGTATTCTAGGAGGTACCTAGACTACCCCCAAAGAGAGATATTGATTTCTCTATAAAACTGATGCCTGGAGTAGCTCAAGTGTCAAAAACTCCTTACAACATTGTTGGCACAGGGGCAGACCCAGGGTTCAATGCTTCAACAACGCACCAACAAAACCCTAACTACTGACCCTTTCGGTAACACCTGCGAAGCAAATGAAGTCTCACCCGAGGTAGAGGCAGGGGGGGTTGCAAGACTCAGGTGTCTACAACTAAGCTGGGACATAGATCTGTGATTACAACACTTAACAGAACGCTTAGCTAATAACATGCATTAGTTCTTAAACCTTATTCACATCACATGTTAAACCCTTATTACAGATGAACATAGTAATAATTAAGATTAAGCACATCTAATCATTTAGCACATAGCATCAACTCAGATCTAGCATTCATCATACATAACCACTAAGCATCGATAGATCTATCTATCATACATCAAGATAAACACACTAAACAAATAAATACATAAACAACATGAACAACATTGCACAAAGCACATCAACATAGGATATACGTGGTTCACCCCAGTGTGGGGCTACGTCCACCAACTCTTCTTATTCTTTATTATCCTTCAATATTTCTACATTCTTATTCTCCTGTGCACAAAGCCACAGACATCAACTTCTCACTAGATAGGTAATCTACGCACAACACACTAGATCCACCTTTCTCCAAAACCAATTCAAGGCATTGAGCCAACTCCTCAATAGCACAATGCATTACATACAACGTCTGTGCACAAAGAAACTTACATTCTCTTGCACAAAGCCAATTACAAGTCTTTTCACATAGCTAACACTTACACTTAGCCACCCTAATTTCATTTACTAACTTCTTATTTATACATTACAAAAAGGCATAAACATGGGTAAACCCATGGGCCGACATCCCATACCTATTACATAAACCCTAATAACCCAAAAATCCCACAAAACGAGCAAGATCCCGTGATCTCATCTCCACCTGGGCGCTCCATCTTCGACCAACCTATTGAAGTCAAAAAAATGGTCAAACATGACCAATATTCTCTCAAAACTTGGTCGAGGGCCAATAGACCCCCAACACTCAACTGTGACTCATCTCGAGTCACTCAGATCTGGACAGGGCTACTTCGAAGGCCTCTAGCTTAGCTCGAGCTGCCTCGACTTGCTTCTTTTCTAGAGCCTCCTTCTTGGAAAACTCCTAAATGACTTACTCAATAACAGGCCCTTCCAGGCATTTCTCCACTGTAGCAACCAATTGGTATAGTTGCGAGCCTTGTCCTTCAAATTCTTCAAAAATCATGCAGGCTTCATCCTGCAGTGGTTGGAGTCTTTATGTCACTTCCATAAACTTTCTCTAGATAGTAGTAAACTTCTACTAGACTACACGTTGCTCCTGTGACCTCTTCATCTTCTCAATGATAGTAAGAAACTTCATTTGTGCTTGTACGGTGGACGTCTGTTTCTTTTCCTCCTAGAGTTGTGCCTCTAGTTTCCTCAACTCTAGATATTCTGCAAGGTGCTCATAGGTCTTCATACTTTGATCATTTAATTTCTTATACTCTAAGGCACGTGCCCTAATTCTTTCTACTCCATTCATGGTAGCTTCTTTCCTCTGATCATGCACTTCTTACAGAGTGCTCGAAACTACTTGGATTTCTAGTTCCATGACCCTTGCTTGAAGTTGATGAATGGCCTCAACGAGCTTCCCCACTTGCATCTCAATGGAATCTTCTTCCTATTGCACCAAGCCTGGCACAGGGAAAATTTCTCTAGTCACTACCTCTTTAACCATAGTCTACTTTGCAAGTAGCTGGTCTTTTTCTTTCTGCATCTTCTCTTTTTCCTCTTTGAACTTCGCTCTAATTTCATCTTTCTCTTGCTGTGCAAATTGAAGTTGCTCTAAGGCCTCCTCCTTTTCTTGCTTCAAGAACTCTGTGGCATGCTCCTTTTCTTCTTGTACTTGAAGAAGTCGAGCCTCCGTTGCATCTACTAGCCTTCATAATTGGGTGGGCTCATCACCCAATTTTTCAATTTCTGATGACGACAACGCAGTAGACACTATGTAGTTCGAGTAGATGGCTTGTCATATGTCTCTGAGATCCTTCTCTATTCTGTCATACAATGTTTCTTGCTTCACTTCATGTATCTACATGGTATCTTCTTAAGATTATTCTACGTCTGCAATGATGAGATCTACATCATCCACTGTGAGCACATTCTTCGACTGAGGCTTATTGGCTCGAGTCTTCTTTCTGGCTGAGGGTTTATAGGGATAAACCTTCCTTTTATTCGATGTCTCAGCCTCTGTAAGGGGATCCTTTGGAGGTGTCACTTTGCCTTTTAATTTCTTGTCTCCTTCTTCCCCTCCTTCCNTGGAAGGTCTACACGTAGTTGGTGGTTTTACTCTAGTTAAAAGATAAGTATTATTTATGTTCTTAATTATGTATGTTATGCATGTCTGTGATTCTTGAAATGTTATCATGTGTTTCGTTGCATGTAGGAATTACTGTCAATTCCATCTGAGACTGTATGGTAGTAGTAACTTTGTGCTATTTTTTTTTAATTCATTAGAAATTTGTTTTATATATATATGTGTGTGTGTGTGTGTGTATGTGTGTGTGTGTGTGTGTATGTTCCTCTATGGCATTGACTGAATTGTTGGTGGCTGGGGACATTACAAATGGGTATTAGAGCTAAGTGAAGTGTCAGAGTAGTGGTTTTGTCTGGCCTGTTGGTGGTTGGGGACGTTACAAATTGGTATCAGAGATAAGTGAAGTGTTAGAGTAGTGGTGTTGCCCGTCTTATTGGTGGTTGGGGATGTTACAAATTGGTATCAAAGCCATGGTTTCAACACTAAGCCTATATGGGCCATGTTAGAGGTTAACGAGACAAATATTTCAGAGTGAATTGTTGTTGAAAGGGACAAAATTCTAGGTTTAGAGAATCCCTGGGTGCAAGGAGTGCGTCGAAAAAGTCTTTGACTCAAAAATATCAGGAGAAATAGATTGAGTTTTCTCATGAAGAGATGTGAAGATATGTTGCAAGGAGTGCACAGATCCAAAATTTGACTAAGTCTCAAAGCAACCCTCTAAGGAGAAAGGGGTTTGAGAAACGAAGCTTAGGAGGAGGAATGCCAATAGTCATCATATCTGTTGTTGGAAGGAGTCTAGACCGTTAGATCTATGTACAAGAAAGCAAAGGAGAGAATTGAGGAGGAAAAATGTCCTAGGTCGTCGAATCTGAGTGCAAAGGATCAAAAATTGTCCGATCCATTTTGATAGGTGGCACAAGATCCACAACTCCAGAGCAAGAGCACTTCGAAATTTTTGTGATTGAGGAGAAAGTGAAATAGCTGAAGTAGATCCTGGTCATTGGTCGCTAGAGGGGTACATGCCAACAGATCTGATACTTCAGGGAAAGTCACTTTGGAGGATTTCAAGTATGGAGTGTGACAAACTCCCAAATTCCCAAAGGCTAAAGTAGATCACAACGGTCCGTTGCGAACGACATGCATCGACAGATTATGAACTTCAGGTGAGAGCACTCTAGGAGTAACGAGTGTGCAGGAGTCTGAAACTCCCAAAGCTCGATAAGCTGAAGTGGATAGTGGTTGTTAGATCAAGGGGGAGACACACGTCAAGAGATCGTGTACTTCGAGAGAAGGCAAGTGCTGTGAGTTTGAAACTCTCGAAGCCCGAAGTGTCGAAGTCACTCATAGTCATTGATTGTGAAGGACATGTGTTGGTATATCATGAAATCTGGGGGAAAGCGCTACAGGAAAAAGTGAGCATAGAGGATTTGAAACTCTAGAAGTCCAAAGCTCCAAATCTTGAAGAGCCGAAGTGGTGATTCATGATGACGTCACCTGGAGGTGATGTGGACCTCTCCTATATTTGCCATGTGCCCCCACCTGGAATGTTGAGAGTTGTACTATGTGGGCCCTGAAGTTGAATAACATAGTTAAAGGTCAGCGGGCCCACACTAGAATTGATCACGATACATCCATATCGACGACCAGGAGGAATTGTGGGGACCCAAATTGCATGGGAATTAATTTCTCAAGGTGGTCCTGCAATCCAAACCACAATTTTCTCGGGGGCTTACGTGTCAACATCAGACGAATTGTGGGATAAAAGGAAGGTTACTCCAAACTGTGGATGCATGCCCCCACAATTTGAAAGGCATTAAGTGATGTGACTATTTAGTATATTAGTTAAAGTATGGAAAACATGAGTCCCATTGGATGCATGGCGCTAGTTGTGAAGTCCAGAGACTTGACACTCCTGAAGAATGGTTCATAAGGGAACGAAAGGAAGAACTTTAAATTTTTTTGTAATTCTGAGGTGACGAGGCGTAATAACATCACCAAATTTCACATGGAAGTGTTTGTAGATTAACAGTTCAGGGCGTTGGGGGTGTGCGGATGTGAAATCCTCCAAAGTCCTGAAGCTCTGAAGCTCTAAAGTCCTGGAGATCAGATGCCTAAAGTTCCACAGTGGGTGTCAGCCATTAGATGTTGGGTAGTCGTGGATTGTTGATCCACCCTACTTCGCGAGTTAGTTAATTTGGAACTCTGAGATATTTTTGTGATGTGACTTGAAAAATTCTAAATTTGGAGGCCCGAAGTCCTGAATAAGCACCTATCGATATAGCACTTTGACACATCCTGTGGTTGCATGGGTTGGGGGATAAGAAAAAGGGGCTAGTGCCCGAAAAATCATTGCAGAGTAGAGCTTAGAAAGGAAATGGAATCTAAAAGTTTTCTTGAATAAGATTGGTTTATGAATACTGTGAAATTTGTTAAGGCCTGATGGCCTGACAAATTCCAGTTGACTGCACATTATGTTTGCAGAATTAACGATCGTCATAACCGAACTGAATTTCCACGTAGTGCAGAGAAATCAAGGAGGCACATAATGCTTTCACTTCAAAGAATGAATCTAAAGGAATGGATGTTCTCTTGGGAGTTGAAGGATCAAACTCCAATGGGCATGGAGAAGGGATATGTAAGGAAGGAAACATGATGAAAATCATTGAAAGATTGCAGAAAGATGTCCAAACTCACCGAGCAGAGAACATAAAGTTCATGAAAGCCAAGGAACAACAGGGAGAATTCAACATAAATTTGATATAGATCATGGAAAGGATATAAAATAAATTGGATAAGGAGAGTGACTCCAGTAAATCAATAAGTCACATGTCTCCTGATGAAAAGAGGAAATCAAGGAGTGTTGGAAAACACCCTCATCAATCCCAAGGGAACTCCAAGAGGAGGGAACATAATAGTTTAAGCCCATCTCCTATCAAAATGCATAGGATATTTGGAGTGGATGAACTGAAGGGTGAAATGAAAAAGATTAAAACTCCTACAGTTGATGGAGAGAACAAGAAGGAGGTACATGCCAAGACATGGGTTCTTGGCATGAGGAAATATTTCCAACTATAGAATTATTCCTCTCATGCAGAAGGAAGAATTGCAATGTATCAACTAAAAGGACAGGCATCCATGTGGTGGGATCAACTTGTGCAGGTGTGGCACATTAAAGAGAAAAAATTTACTTGGAAGGAATTCAAGAAGTATTTTGAAAAGAAATACTTGACTAAGAGATACTATGACAAAAAGATGAAAGAGTTCTTTGAACTCAAGCTGGGTGGCATGACCATTGATGAATATGAAAGAAGGTTTTTGGAATTGTTGAAGTATGTCCCTTTCATCAAAGATGAGATTGTCAAAATTCAAAGGTATATGAGTGGACTACCATCTCCCATCAGTGATAAGATCCAGTATGATGATCCTAAAACTATGGAAGAAACTATAAGGAGAGCAAAATGATTATATGAGCAACAAAGAGAAAAACCCACTTTCTGGAAGGCTTGGGAAGACAAGAAGAAATTCAAGATGGATTAGAGGAAGAAGGGAACTAATCCATCCTTTTTTAGAAATATCCCTCAAGGACAACCAAGTTTTAGAGAGCCTAGGAAGGATGAAATAGGTGGGAAAATGCCAAGACAACCACCTATGGAATTTTAGGGTTGTAAAGGAAATCATAGGTACATATATTTCCCCAATAGAAATGACAAGGTTAGAGCTATCCACAATGTTCAATAGGTAGAAACAGTGGAGGACATGGGAAGAAATGTACCAAGGATCTATGCAGCCCTAGAAAACAAGCAAGAAGAATATCAATTTCATATGATTGAAGTGGAAGGTATGATAAACAACCAAACAATTACTATTTTAATTGATTCAGGAGCTAGTCATAGTTTTATAGATCCTAGAATAGTGGAAAGTTTGCATTTTTCAATAGGAAAGCATGGAAAATATTGGTTAGTGTAGTTGGCTATAGGAGCCAAGAGAAAGGTTGTTGAGTTGGTTAAATCTTGTCCAGTGGACATGAATGGATTGAGCACAAGGGCTGAATTGATCTTACCTTTAGGTTCCTATGACTGTCTAATTGGGATGGATTGGTTGGACTAGAACCATGCCATATTAGACTGTCGTAACAAGATATTCACTTGCCTGGATGAGGAAGGAAACCCAAGGAAAGTGCAGGGAATCCCAAGGGTAGTTACTGTCAGAGAAATCTCAGCAATGCATCTTAAGAAGTGTTACAGGAAGGAATTACAAATATTTGTAGCCCATATGGAAGAAGCACCTAAGGATAAGGTGTCAAATATTGAATACCATGCAGTATTAAATGATTTTGAGGATGTATTCTAGGAGGTACCTAGACTACCCCCAAAGAGAGATATTGATTTCTCTATAAAACTGATGCCTGGAGTAGCTCAAGTGTCAAAAACTCCTTACAACATTGTTGGCACAGGGGCAGACCCAGGGTTCAATGCTTCAACAACGCACCAACAAAACCCTAACTACTGACCCTTTCGGTAACACCTGCGAAGCAAATGAAGTCTCACCCGAGGTAGAGGCAGGGGGGGTTGCAAGACTCAGGTGTCTACAACTAAGCTGGGACATAGATCTGTGATTACAACACTTAACAGAACGCTTAGCTAATAACATGCATTAGTTCTTAAACCTTATTCACATCACATGTTAAACCCTTATTACAGATGAACATAGTAATAATTAAGATTAAGCACATCTAATCATTTAGCACATAGCATCAACTCAGATCTAGCATTCATCATACATAACCACTAAGCATCGATAGATCTATCTATCATACATCAAGATAAACACACTAAACAAATAAATACATAAACAACATGAACAACATTGCACAAAGCACATCAACATAGGATATACGTGGTTCACCCCAGTGTGGGGCTACGTCCACCAACTCTTCTTATTCTTTATTATCCTTCAATATTTCTACATTCTTATTCTCCTGTGCACAAAGCCACAGACATCAACTTCTCACTAGATAGGTAATCTACGCACAACACACTAGATCCACCTTTCTCCAAAACCAATTCAAGGCATTGAGCCAACTCCTCAATAGCACAATGCATTACATACAACGTCTGTGCACAAAGAAACTTACATTCTCTTGCACAAAGCCAATTACAAGTCTTTTCACATAGCTAACACTTACACTTAGCCACCCTAATTTCATTTACTAACTTCTTATTTATACATTACAAAAAGGCATAAACATGGGTAAACCCATGGGCCGACATCCCATACCTATTACATAAACCCTAATAACCCAAAAATCCCACAAAACGAGCAAGATCCCGTGATCTCATCTCCACCTGGGCGCTCCATCTTCGACCAACCTATTGAAGTCAAAAAAATGGTCAAACATGACCAATATTCTCTCAAAACTTGGTCGAGGGCCAATAGACCCCCAACACTCAACTGTGACTCATCTCGAGTCACTCAGATCTGGACAGGGCTACTTCGAAGGCCTCTAGCTTAGCTCGAGCTGCCTCGACTTGCTTCTTTTCTAGAGCCTCCTTCTTGGAAAACTCCTAAATGACTTACTCAATAACAGGCCCTTCCAGGCATTTCTCCACTGTAGCAACCAATTGGTATAGTTGCGAGCCTTGTCCTTCAAATTCTTCAAAAATCATGCAGGCTTCATCCTGCAGTGGTTGGAGTCTTTATGTCACTTCCATAAACTTTCTCTAGATAGTAGTAAACTTCTACTAGACTACACGTTGCTCCTGTGACCTCTTCATCTTCTCAATGATAGTAAGAAACTTCATTTGTGCTTGTACGGTGGACGTCTGTTTCTTTTCCTCCTAGAGTTGTGCCTCTAGTTTCCTCAACTCTAGATATTCTGCAAGGTGCTCATAGGTCTTCATACTTTGATCATTTAATTTCTTATACTCTAAGGCACGTGCCCTAATTCTTTCTACTCCATTCATGGTAGCTTCTTTCCTCTGATCATGCACTTCTTACAGAGTGCTCGAAACTACTTGGATTTCTAGTTCCATGACCCTTGCTTGAAGTTGATGAATGGCCTCAACGAGCTTCCCCACTTGCATCTCAATGGAATCTTCTTCCTATTGCACCAAGCCTGGCACAGGGAAAATTTCTCTAGTCACTACCTCTTTAACCATAGTCTACTTTGCAAGTAGCTGGTCTTTTTCTTTCTGCATCTTCTCTTTTTCCTCTTTGAACTTCGCTCTAATTTCATCTTTCTCTTGCTGTGCAAATTGAAGTTGCTCTAAGGCCTCCTCCTTTTCTTGCTTCAAGAACTCTGTGGCATGCTCCTTTTCTTCTTGTACTTGAAGAAGTCGAGCCTCCGTTGCATCTACTAGCCTTCATAATTGGGTGGGCTCATCACCCAATTTTTCAATTTCTGATGACGACAACGCAGTAGACACTATGTAGTTCGAGTAGATGGCTTGTCATATGTCTCTGAGATCCTTCTCTATTCTGTCATACAATGTTTCTTGCTTCACTTCATGTATCTACATGGTATCTTCTTAAGATTATTCTACGTCTGCAATGATGAGATCTACATCATCCACTGTGAGCACATTCTTCGACTGAGGCTTATTGGCTCGAGTCTTCTTTCTGGCTGAGGGTTTATAGGGATAAACCTTCCTTTTATTCGATGTCTCAGCCTCTGTAAGGGGATCCTTTGGAGGTGTCACTTTGCCTTTTAATTTCTTGTCTCCTTCTTCCCCTCCTTCC
>JZKD02S0781987.1:0-14669 GCA_000966675.3 Picea glauca
GATCGAACATATCATTTATCCTTGGTAAGGGATATTTATTCTTAATAGTCATTTTGTTCAGTTGTCTATAATCGATACATAATCTTAAAGTACCGTCCTTCTTTTTCACAAAGAGGACTAGTGCTCCCCAAGGTGCTTGGTCTGATATACTCTTTGTCCAATAATTCTTGTAGTTGTATTTTTAATTCTGTTAGTTTTGGTAGAATCATCCGATAAGGCATCTTTGAGATAGGGGCAGAACCAGGTAACAGATCTATGGAGAAGTCTATTTCCCTTCTAGGGGGTAATTCTGGTATCTCATCCACAAACATGTCTCTGAAGTCACGTAGGGAAGAAAAGTCTTTTAACTTTGGCCTGTCCTTCTTTTCTGCTAAACTTGTCACTTGGATGGCATAAACTTGACATCCTTTTCTCACACATTTCTTTAGTTGCATTGCTGAAATTTGTCTAACTGATACCGGTTTTGGTATACCTTGGCATGTCCTGGAGGTGCCAGAATCATCTTTATAGCTAAGTATCTTTGTATAACAATTTAATATTGCTTTGTGTCGTTCCAACTTGTCCATCCCAATGATCATGTCGTAAGATCCTAGTGGTAGGATGTTCAGATCGATTCTTATAGTTTGACCATCTAGGCTGGATTCAAAGTCTGAGATATAGTTGGTTACTTTCCTTTTTGTACCTATCGCTAGTTTTACAAGCCATGATTTTGCGTGCTTCAGTCTCTTTACTTTTTTTTACTCTACTATCTTCGGAGTAATATAACTTAATGCTGCTCCAGGATCAATTAAAATAGAAATTCCAGTTTCATGGATTTTACGTTCGACTTCTACAACTGAGGACTAGTGGTCAGTTTGTCGTCCATTGATGGTTACATTTATCCGATGTAGGCTCCTACCCATGTCTCTTACTGTCGAGGCTTCTTGTAGGTTATGAACAATAGTTCTGTTTGTTGAAATCAAACGAGGGTAGTTCCTCTTGAGATGAGGCTCTGCACATTCTCAACACTTTAATGGCTAACAGGGGTTGTTCCCAAACCTCGTTGTTCCCAGGTTTACCAGTTTCCCGCTTCCTTGCGTATTCGGAGGGTTGGAGTGAAAATCCTTTCTCGAAAAACTCTTTGTTGTATTTTGATAAGGAGCTGGCTGATACCCCTTCTTCTACTGGTTCATTCAATCTTGTTCCTTATCCTTCCAAGATTTGGGAAACTCTACTCGCTCTTTATATTGATCAAAGAAAATTCACACTTTTCTAAATACTTCGCTTAAGGATTTGGGGTTGTCAAACTCAATTATGTCCTTGTAGGACTGTGGTAAACAACTTAGAAATCGTTGAATCTTTACTTTATCCTCCCAGATGTACGGTACGAACCTTAGCAAATCCAAAGATTTATTTATAAGGTCCTCTATTGTCATCTGTCTGAGTCGTAACTCGTAATTTTTTTTTGTCTTCCTTTTGTAGTAATTTTCAGAAAGGTATTATTTCTTGAAATACTTCTTAAAGTCGGACCATTCTAGCTATTTCTTCTTTAGGCCCTTGGCCAATTTCAGATTTTGGCACCAAATACTGGCCTTCCCTTTTAGATTGTAGATGGCCATCCTGACTTCATGTTGCTAGAATAGTTGTATATTTGGAAATACTTTTTGATGTCCAGCAACCATGCCTCTGCTTCTTCTCCTGTCCTAGATTCCTCGTCAAAGATAACAGGTTTAATCTTTTTGAATTCTCCTTCAAGGTGGTCTATTTGTTTTCTTTTCCTATCATTTTTTGTTCCATGTTTGGCTGGTGGTGTTCCTTCAGACAAACTGTCTCCTTTTTCTATTTCTGGCCTTGAGTTCTTGGAGGCTCTTTTGTTGACTTCTCCATCATTATTATTGTCTTTTGGGATTTTCTTGGTCACTATACTGTGCAACAAGACTTCATTTATATCCTATTTTTCTTGTTGTGCCTTCTTCAATTTTTCATTGTCAGCTTTAAAGATTTGTAGCTCGATGATTAGGTTCCTCATTGTTTCCAACACTTCTGTGGGTGAGCGTCCGTCACTATTCTGCCTTGTATCTCTAGGAGGTTCTTGATGTGGATTTTCTTCCATCCTATTTTCTGCATTGTCTCGAGATGCCATACTTATTCACCAAAACAGAGAAAGTTTTATGTTTGTAACCACACAATTTATTAGTTTTTGAAAAAAATGAATTATATACTAAGCACTACAGTGGTCCTATTCAGGCCCAGTGTTGTAACTTTTTCTCTAATACCATATGTAATGTACCTAAAAATTCTCATAAAAAAAAATCATTCAGACAGATAGAGTTTAGGTACATATCTAAACTAGGCTTGCAGAGAAAACAAAGGGAACAACCACATTCCTCCCAATTGTATAATCGAGTAGCCACGATTACTTTCCTGATTCACCCCCTAGCCTGACCATGAGTCCATAAGGGAGAACCTGGAAAATCCCTCTACAATATTGTCCTTTAAATTTAGTTAATTTTTCTTCTTGCCTCACACCCTTCCAGTGTTCATAACAACAAGTGAAATAAAAAAAAATCACAACTAAACTCTTTTCCTGGCATACTCAACAACATCTTGCCTCCTCACATATGCTTATTTGTAACTTGCCTGGATCTTTTCCCTTCCTTGGGAATTTTCGCAGCTTCCTAAATCCCTGATTTTCAGGGGTTGCCAATGGCCAAATCACTAATTTTCCACTTGTAAAAATCAGCCCAGGGGTAGTTCCAATATGTTCCCCGCTCATGGAGTCATGGTCAACTACTTTTAACATGGTTGTTCCATTTGTCTTCATGCAATCAATATAAAATATTATGTTTTTAAACAAGTGTCATTGTAAAATAGTGAGTTGGGTCAAACCAGATCTATGCCCAACATTCATAATAATTTATTACAATTAACAAATTCAAAATTCAAAATTGCCATAATTGGCAAAAATTTTCCAAATTTGAATTTACCAAAAACGGAATAAATCTCTAGAAATTTAAATTTCCAAAATATTTTATTTTAGGGGATGTCACAACAGGCATTGTTTGAGTCAGGGGTTCATTATGGCCATGCACAAAGAGACAGTAACTCATAAATAAATGATACAGTGGATAGCAAGGGTTCTTACTAAATAAATCAAGCACTAAGGGGATTACAAGTACCATAGGAATGCATGTACAAGAAAGATCATGGAAATAAAGTCTTCAACCGAGTACGGAAAAATAAATATGTGTAAATTAAATTTCATTGCAAGTGACAACTTTAACAAGCATACCTTAGTGAAATGTGAATTCTCTGAGGTTGTTGTCTTGGGCGTGCTCTATCCATCTCTCACTTGCCAACCGATGTGACCTCATCGGTACCTCCAAACCAATGCTAGGTGTACTCTTCTCCCCCGTGAGCCCCCTGAGTCGCAAAGGGTCCATGCACATAATACCAAAGAATATTAGCACCTAGCCAACCTCACAAGTTCAAGATACCACTTGTTACCCGAGATGGGTATCCCAACTGCCACAAGATAAATTTCAGTCAAGATAAAATTTTAGGGGCATAACGTTACACCAGCCAAATGATGATCCACACTCCTCCTTCACCATCTCTTTTATAGAGTTTCCTAGTAATTGGTTTCCCAAAATTCTCATTAGATTCCTTTTTCATTAAATTAATTAGGAAAAACCTTCCTCGTACACATGTCACCCGATCCCCTAGTTGCACCAAAAAATCAATTTTATTAATTAAATAAATATTCTTATTTCCCTCACCCACCTAAAATTGTTCCTAAAAATGCTCATCGATGTCCCAATATTCCCTTACAATTCTTAAATGACTTAAGCCTTACTTAATTCCTAGTTGAGTTCATAAATAGAAATTTCCCAAAGCTAGATTCCTTATTAAGTTAGACATTCATCTTTTTCTTTAAGTTCCCTCATTTTTTTTAAGTTTCACTTTTTCTTTAAGTTTCCTTTTCTTTTAAGTTTCCCCTTTTTATAACTAGGTTCAGAATTAGTCGTTTAGATAAACAACCATTTACTCTTTTTATGAATTTAATCCTCCATTATAATTTCCCTTTTTGTTTTAGATATTTTAATAACTAAAGTTTCAATTTATCTTATTAGTTATAAAAGAACGTTTAGTGAATTGAAATTTTATAAAAAAAATCTTAGTGAATTAAATTTTTATAAAATAACCTTAGTGAATTAAAATTTTCACTTTAATCTGGTTATACATCTAATTAGTTGTTGTTTTCCTATTCTAAGGTTCTAATGAGACCTAGGTTTTTAATTCACTAGGCTTGGTGACAGTTCTTAAGGGAAAAATTAGTCATTAAACTTTACTTATCACATCATTCATTTTAAGGCAAACTCGATTTATTCACTTACTAGTTAAAATCGTGATGTGCCCTTCAGGACGCACTACGTGCTCCAAGGGTGCCACTCACCTCTTTTCATTTTCTTTGTGTGACATGCCCTTCAAGATGCACTACGTGCTCCAAGGGTTCCAATTGCCTCTTGACTGAATTTGGTAGACGTCAAACCCCTGGAGTCAATACTCCACTGTGTGATCCTGTGGGAGACTAAGGGACTCTAAGGAATAATTCCCCTGCCTTATTACAGACCCCTTGGAATCATCGTGAATGACTATCACAGTCTGCCCTCACGGCATCGTGGGTCTTCTCGAACTAGGTAATCGTTAACCTACAGTTGGATCCAGGACGGGAGTGCTAGTAGGTTGTGGCAGGGATGTTTCCACACCTCTCCCTCAATGTCTTTGGTTGTCATGCATGACCCCTCTACTCCATATGTGAGTCTGGTTGACAAGCTATCTATGAATCATGTCAGCAATAATAATCAATAATCATAACAGCTTATCATATGTACATATGTCACATCAACAACATTCAAACCCAACAGTCCACTGCGTGATTAGATCAAAATTCCAAGGGGTTTCATTGATTCCTTTGCATCCTTAAGGTCCAAATTCATACACACTCAGGAGAACCCATTTAATAGCACATGTCTATGTAAATACAACAAAATAACATATCATCAAATCCATAATATCTTATAATCATAATGAAAACGACAAATAGATATAATAACCTGGATCACTTGAAAGCAAGTGTCCTCAAAGGATAAGTTCGTTCAGTGTGCACAATATTCTAATAACATTGAAAGAATTTTGTAGGTTTTGCATGAAAAAATTAGTTTCGCGGGTTGTAGTGTGTTTGCAGGGTTTGAAAAAAATTGATCTTTGATGTTTTTCATAGCATTCATAAAGATTAGAAATATTAATCTTTCAATAGAGTGTTAAAATAAGGATCTTTGGGAAGGTGTGCAATGTTGCAAGGCTAGATAAAATAGATCTTTTGTATCACTATGAAAGATGCATGGCCATAAGAAAGATTTAAATTTTTTGAAATTTACAAAAGATTATGAAAGTGCATTGGAATATCATGTATAATCACTTACATAGGCTCAGTCTCAATGATTCTTCAATAGGGACAAGGGATTAGAAGACCCAAAAGAACACAAGGAATCTTTCACTTGAGTGCAATTTTCAAAATATTCAAAAAGGCTTATTCAAGCAAAGAATATTAGTTGAGCTATGAAAATCCAAAAATAATGTAGTCCTTCGCAATCACAATAAAAATTTAAAATTATGTTACCATAAAACTACATCAAAACTCGAAGCATTGAAACTCAAGAGGTGTTCCTAAATTTGTAACTTGGGGGAGTTTTAGCACACAATCATCGAAACCATGAATCTTTGCAAGACAATTATTAAGGTGATAAGGAATTTTGAGAGGGGTAGTGATCATTCATTATGTGAAAGCACCCATATCTCAAAAAAGGGCCCAACATGAAATCTATTAAGATTTCAACTCCAAAACCACCCACTTCTAAGCTTGAATAATTGACTAATTGAAACTAAAAGGCCATGATAGTGAATTAAATTGATCAACTTCACTCAAAACTTTTAGTGTCAACCACTATCACAAAGTTATTATATATACAGGATTTTAAATATCTAGCTAAGTCATCTTGTCATGTCCTAATGGTGTTTATCTAGTACTAAAGAGCATCCATAACCCAATTGAATCACCACGGTATCAAGAGCCTTTCTCTCTAGACAATTATCATACATATCCATTTTCCATTGTGAACTAAATTTCCTTTCCTATTCCTTCACTTCTTGGTTATCCTTTAAGCACTTGGTAGATGAGGCAAATTAATATCCTTTTAAAATAATCGAGGAATGATACAATGTCAATGACTAATTAGGAATTCTTCGGTGATAAAGATATCCCTTTTGGTATTTACTATGGATGAATGACTAAGAACCATTAATAGAATTTAGTTATTATTTTGTGAATGGATGAATCCATTTAGTCAACTGGAAAGTAATTCAAGAGATAGGTCCTTAGGATACTTACGATCTAGTTAGGAGACATATTTTTTCTTACACCATTGGACTTGAATAATTTAAAAATTCTTTGTAAATATTAAGATTTTCATGATTCCAAACAATTGCACCCAAGGTATCCAATTTCACTAATTGAAAATAAAATCAAACGTCAATAACTAAGACGAAATATACTAGACTACAATCTATTTTGAGAAAACTAAAAATTTAAAGTAATGAAATTTAAATCCTATAATGATTTATTGAAATTACAGAGGAATATTCAAGAAAACATTAAATTAAACTACAAAGTAAATTGAAATAAAAAATCAAAACTTATATGTACAGGTTAACTATCTATGAGGACATCTTAGTAAATTTGGCCATTAACATCAAAGAGTATTTGACCATTAACAAGCAAGAGGTTTGCATTTCTTTCTAGGGTTCATAGATTGTACATGAAAACACAAAGTTTTTCAATCACTTGAAATGAGCTAAACCAAAGGTGTTTAAATTTCATATGTTTTCCTTTTGGCTCCTTCAATTTGTCCCACTTTTAAGCAAGGTCTCCCGGTTGAATTTTTTTTTACTCTACATAATGTTTATCAAACCATATTTTGATTTTCTATTGATGAACAACAAGCTTGCTTTTGGCTTTTTCTCTCTTCCAATTTTATCAAGTTATTGATTCACATGTATAGTTGGGCATTTTTTTCCCAAAAGAAGCTGGACATAATTGCAGGGAAATATGCTCTTAGGAAGTAATATGCCTTCTCTTTTGCACCCTAGGAAATACATAAATGTTCCTAAAGAAACTTTGGGAGTTACTTTATCAGCACACATGGAATTTCATAATATATTATATGCTGGTTCTTCTAGAGGTCAAATAATGTTTTGTTCAAAATTCTGATTAGATTGTTATGTTTGGATTCAACTATTCCATTACCTTGTGGGTGATATTCATCTATATACCAAAAAATAATTCATTTTTATAAATAAAACTTGGTTCATCTCAAGGAAGAAAAATATGAAGCATTATCAAAGACAAGGATCNAGAACCAGGTAACAGATCTATGGAGAAGTCTATTTCCCTTCTAGGGGGTAATTCTGGTATCTCATCCACAAACATGTCTCTGAAGTCACGTAGGGAAGAAAAGTCTTTTAACTTTGGCCTGTCCTTCTTTTCTGCTAAACTTGTCACTTGGATGGCATAAACTTGACATCCTTTTCTCACACATTTCTTTAGTTGCATTGCTGAAATTTGTCTAACTGATACCGGTTTTGGTATACCTTGGCATGTCCTGGAGGTGCCAGAATCATCTTTATAGCTAAGTATCTTTGTATAACAATTTAATATTGCTTTGTGTCATTCCAACTTGTCCATCCCAATGATCATGTCGTAAGATCCTAGTGGTAGGATGTTCAGATCGATTCTTATAGTTTGACCATCTAGGCTGGATTCAAAGTCTGAGATATAGTTGATTACTTTCCTTTTTGTACCTATCGCTAGTTTTACAAGCCATGATTTTGTGTTCTTCAGTATCTTAAGTTTTTTTTACTCTACTATCTTCGGAGTAATATAACTTAATGTTTCTCCAAGATCAATTAAAATAGAAATTCGAGTGTCATGGATTTTACGTTCGACTTCTACAACTGAGGACTAGTGGTCAGTTTGTCGTCCATTGATGGCTACATTTATCCGATGTAGGCTCCTACCCATGTCTCTTACTGTCGAGGCTTCTTGTAGGTTATGAACAATAGTTCTGTTTGTTGAACTCAAACGAGGGTAGTTCCTCCTGAGATGAGGCTCTGCACATTCTCAACACTTTAATGGGTAACGGGGGTTGTCCCCAAACCTCGTT
This sequence comes from Picea glauca, assembly GCA_000966675.3. NCBI lineage: Eukaryota > Viridiplantae > Streptophyta > Pinopsida > Pinales > Pinaceae > Picea > Picea glauca. The sequence goes on from JZKD02S0781987.1 coordinate 8,262, forward strand.
GTTCCCAGGTTTACCAGTTTCCCACTTCCTTGCGTATTCGGAGGGTTGGAGTGAAAATCCTTTCTCGAAAAACTCTTTGTTGTATTTTGATAAGGAGCTGGTTGATACCCCTTCTTCTATTGGTTCATTCAATCTTGTTCCTTATCCTTCCAAGGTTTGGGAAACTCTACTCGCTCTTTATATTGATCAAAGAAAATTCACACTTTTCTGAATACTTCGCTTAAGGATTTGGGGTTGTCAAACTCAATTCTGTCCCTGTAGGACTGTGGTAAACAACTTAGAAATCGTTGAATCTTTACTTTATCCTCCCAGATGTACGGTACGAACCTTAGCAAATCCAGAGATTTATTTATAAGGTCCTCCATTGTCATATGTCTGAGTCGTAACTCGTAATTTTTTTTTGTCTTCCTTTTGTAGTAATTTTCAGAAAGGTATTATTTCTTGAAATACTTCTTAAAGTCAGACCATTCTAGCTATTTCTTCTTTAGGCCCTTGGCCAATTTCAGATCTTGGCACCAAATACTGGCCTTCCCTTTTAGATTGTAGATGGCCATCCTGACTTCATGTTGCTAGCATAGTTGTATATTTGGAAATACTTTTTGATGTCCAGCAACCATGCCTCTGCTTCTTCTCCTGTCCTAGATTCCTCGTCAAAGATAACAGGTTTAATATTTTTGAATTCTCCTTCAAGGTGGTCTACTTGTTTTCTTTTTCTATCATTTTTTGTTCCATGTTTGGTTGGTGGTGTTCCGTCAGACAAACTGTCTCCTTTTTCTGTTTCTAGCCTTGAGTTCTTGGAGTCTCTTTTGTTGACTTATCCATCATTATTATTGTCTTTTGGGCTTTTCTTGGTCACTATACTGTGCAACAGGACTTCATTTATATCCTATTGTTCTTGTTGTGCCTTCTTCAATTTTTCATTTTCGTCTTTAAAGATCTGTAGCTCGATGATTAGGTTCCTCATTATTTCCAACACTTCTGTGGGTGAGCTTTCATCACTATTCTGCCTTGTATCTCCAGAAGGTTCTTGCTATGGATTTTCTTCCATCCTATTTTCTGCATTGTCTCGAGATGCCATACTTATTCACCAAAACAGAGAAATTTTTCTGTTTGTAACCACACAATTTATTAGTTTTTGAAAAAAATGAATTATATACTAAGCACTACAGTGGTCCTATTCAGGCCCAGTGTTGTAACTTTTTCTCTAATACCATATGTAATGTACCTAAAAATTCTCATAAAAAAAAATCATTCAGACAGATAGAGTTTAGGTACATATCTAAACTAGGCTTGCAGAGAAAACAAAGGGAACAACCACATTCCTCCCAATTGTATAATCGAGTAGCCACGATTACTTTCCTGATTCACCCCCTAGCCTGACCATGAGTCCATAAGGGAGAACCTGGAAAATCCCTCTACAATATTGTCCTTTAAATTTAGTTAATTTTTCTTCTTGCCTCACACCCTTCCAGTGTTCATAACAACAAGTGAAATAAAAAAAAATCACAACTAAACTCTTTTCCTGGCATACTCAACAACATCTTGCCTCCTCACATATGCTTATTTGTAACTTGCCTGGATCTTTTCCCTTCCTTGGGAATTTTCGCAGCTTCCTAAATCCCTGATTTTCAGGGGTTGCCAATGGCCAAATCACTAATTTTCCACTTGTAAAAATCAGCCCAGGGGTAGTTCCAATATGTTCCCCGCTCATGGAGTCATGGTCAACTACTTTTAACATGGTTGTTCCATTTGTCTTCATGCAATCAATATAAAATATTATGTTTTTAAACAAGTGTCATTGTAAAATAGTGAGTTGGGTCAAACCAGATCTATGCCCAACATTCATAATAATTTATTACAATTAACAAATTCAAAATTCAAAATTGCCATAATTGGCAAAAATTTTCCAAATTTGAATTTACCAAAAACGGAATAAATCTCTAGAAATTTAAATTTCCAAAATATTTTATTTTAGGGGATGTCACAACAGGCATTGTTTGAGTCAGGGGTTCATTATGGCCATGCACAAAGAGACAGTAACTCATAAATAAATGATACAGTGGATAGCAAGGGTTCTTACTAAATAAATCAAGCACTAAGGGGATTACAAGTACCATAGGAATGCATGTACAAGAAAGATCATGGAAATAAAGTCTTCAACCGAGTACGGAAAAATAAATATGTGTAAATTAAATTTCATTGCAAGTGACAACTTTAACAAGCATACCTTAGTGAAATGTGAATTCTCTGAGGTTGTTGTCTTGGGCGTGCTCTATCCATCTCTCACTTGCCAACCGATGTGACCTCATCGGTACCTCCAAACCAATGCTAGGTGTACTCTTCTCCCCCGTGAGCCCCCTGAGTCGCAAAGGGTCCATGCACATAATACCAAAGAATATTAGCACCTAGCCAACCTCACAAGTTCAAGATACCACTTGTTACCCGAGATGGGTATCCCAACTGCCACAAGATAAATTTCAGTCAAGATAAAATTTTAGGGGCATAACGTTACACCAGCCAAATGATGATCCACACTCCTCCTTCACCATCTCTTTTATAGAGTTTCCTAGTAATTGGTTTCCCAAAATTCTCATTAGATTCCTTTTTCATTAAATTAATTAGGAAAAACCTTCCTCGTACACATGTCACCCGATCCCCTAGTTGCACCAAAAAATCAATTTTATTAATTAAATAAATATTCTTATTTCCCTCACCCACCTAAAATTGTTCCTAAAAATGCTCATCGATGTCCCAATATTCCCTTACAATTCTTAAATGACTTAAGCCTTACTTAATTCCTAGTTGAGTTCATAAATAGAAATTTCCCAAAGCTAGATTCCTTATTAAGTTAGACATTCATCTTTTTCTTTAAGTTCCCTCATTTTTTTTAAGTTTCACTTTTTCTTTAAGTTTCCTTTTCTTTTAAGTTTCCCCTTTTTATAACTAGGTTCAGAATTAGTCGTTTAGATAAACAACCATTTACTCTTTTTATGAATTTAATCCTCCATTATAATTTCCCTTTTTGTTTTAGATATTTTAATAACTAAAGTTTCAATTTATCTTATTAGTTATAAAAGAACGTTTAGTGAATTGAAATTTTATAAAAAAAATCTTAGTGAATTAAATTTTTATAAAATAACCTTAGTGAATTAAAATTTTCACTTTAATCTGGTTATACATCTAATTAGTTGTTGTTTTCCTATTCTAAGGTTCTAATGAGACCTAGGTTTTTAATTCACTAGGCTTGGTGACAGTTCTTAAGGGAAAAATTAGTCATTAAACTTTACTTATCACATCATTCATTTTAAGGCAAACTCGATTTATTCACTTACTAGTTAAAATCGTGATGTGCCCTTCAGGACGCACTACGTGCTCCAAGGGTGCCACTCACCTCTTTTCATTTTCTTTGTGTGACATGCCCTTCAAGATGCACTACGTGCTCCAAGGGTTCCAATTGCCTCTTGACTGAATTTGGTAGACGTCAAACCCCTGGAGTCAATACTCCACTGTGTGATCCTGTGGGAGACTAAGGGACTCTAAGGAATAATTCCCCTGCCTTATTACAGACCCCTTGGAATCATCGTGAATGACTATCACAGTCTGCCCTCACGGCATCGTGGGTCTTCTCGAACTAGGTAATCGTTAACCTACAGTTGGATCCAGGACGGGAGTGCTAGTAGGTTGTGGCAGGGATGTTTCCACACCTCTCCCTCAATGTCTTTGGTTGTCATGCATGACCCCTCTACTCCATATGTGAGTCTGGTTGACAAGCTATCTATGAATCATGTCAGCAATAATAATCAATAATCATAACAGCTTATCATATGTACATATGTCACATCAACAACATTCAAACCCAACAGTCCACTGCGTGATTAGATCAAAATTCCAAGGGGTTTCATTGATTCCTTTGCATCCTTAAGGTCCAAATTCATACACACTCAGGAGAACCCATTTAATAGCACATGTCTATGTAAATACAACAAAATAACATATCATCAAATCCATAATATCTTATAATCATAATGAAAACGACAAATAGATATAATAACCTGGATCACTTGAAAGCAAGTGTCCTCAAAGGATAAGTTCGTTCAGTGTGCACAATATTCTAATAACATTGAAAGAATTTTGTAGGTTTTGCATGAAAAAATTAGTTTCGCGGGTTGTAGTGTGTTTGCAGGGTTTGAAAAAAATTGATCTTTGATGTTTTTCATAGCATTCATAAAGATTAGAAATATTAATCTTTCAATAGAGTGTTAAAATAAGGATCTTTGGGAAGGTGTGCAATGTTGCAAGGCTAGATAAAATAGATCTTTTGTATCACTATGAAAGATGCATGGCCATAAGAAAGATTTAAATTTTTTGAAATTTACAAAAGATTATGAAAGTGCATTGGAATATCATGTATAATCACTTACATAGGCTCAGTCTCAATGATTCTTCAATAGGGACAAGGGATTAGAAGACCCAAAAGAACACAAGGAATCTTTCACTTGAGTGCAATTTTCAAAATATTCAAAAAGGCTTATTCAAGCAAAGAATATTAGTTGAGCTATGAAAATCCAAAAATAATGTAGTCCTTCGCAATCACAATAAAAATTTAAAATTATGTTACCATAAAACTACATCAAAACTCGAAGCATTGAAACTCAAGAGGTGTTCCTAAATTTGTAACTTGGGGGAGTTTTAGCACACAATCATCGAAACCATGAATCTTTGCAAGACAATTATTAAGGTGATAAGGAATTTTGAGAGGGGTAGTGATCATTCATTATGTGAAAGCACCCATATCTCAAAAAAGGGCCCAACATGAAATCTATTAAGATTTCAACTCCAAAACCACCCACTTCTAAGCTTGAATAATTGACTAATTGAAACTAAAAGGCCATGATAGTGAATTAAATTGATCAACTTCACTCAAAACTTTTAGTGTCAACCACTATCACAAAGTTATTATATATACAGGATTTTAAATATCTAGCTAAGTCATCTTGTCATGTCCTAATGGTGTTTATCTAGTACTAAAGAGCATCCATAACCCAATTGAATCACCACGGTATCAAGAGCCTTTCTCTCTAGACAATTATCATACATATCCATTTTCCATTGTGAACTAAATTTCCTTTCCTATTCCTTCACTTCTTGGTTATCCTTTAAGCACTTGGTAGATGAGGCAAATTAATATCCTTTTAAAATAATCGAGGAATGATACAATGTCAATGACTAATTAGGAATTCTTCGGTGATAAAGATATCCCTTTTGGTATTTACTATGGATGAATGACTAAGAACCATTAATAGAATTTAGTTATTATTTTGTGAATGGATGAATCCATTTAGTCAACTGGAAAGTAATTCAAGAGATAGGTCCTTAGGATACTTACGATCTAGTTAGGAGACATATTTTTTCTTACACCATTGGACTTGAATAATTTAAAAATTCTTTGTAAATATTAAGATTTTCATGATTCCAAACAATTGCACCCAAGGTATCCAATTTCACTAATTGAAAATAAAATCAAACGTCAATAACTAAGACGAAATATACTAGACTACAATCTATTTTGAGAAAACTAAAAATTTAAAGTAATGAAATTTAAATCCTATAATGATTTATTGAAATTACAGAGGAATATTCAAGAAAACATTAAATTAAACTACAAAGTAAATTGAAATAAAAAATCAAAACTTATATGTACAGGTTAACTATCTATGAGGACATCTTAGTAAATTTGGCCATTAACATCAAAGAGTATTTGACCATTAACAAGCAAGAGGTTTGCATTTCTTTCTAGGGTTCATAGATTGTACATGAAAACACAAAGTTTTTCAATCACTTGAAATGAGCTAAACCAAAGGTGTTTAAATTTCATATGTTTTCCTTTTGGCTCCTTCAATTTGTCCCACTTTTAAGCAAGGTCTCCCGGTTGAATTTTTTTTTACTCTACATAATGTTTATCAAACCATATTTTGATTTTCTATTGATGAACAACAAGCTTGCTTTTGGCTTTTTCTCTCTTCCAATTTTATCAAGTTATTGATTCACATGTATAGTTGGGCATTTTTTTCCCAAAAGAAGCTGGACATAATTGCAGGGAAATATGCTCTTAGGAAGTAATATGCCTTCTCTTTTGCACCCTAGGAAATACATAAATGTTCCTAAAGAAACTTTGGGAGTTACTTTATCAGCACACATGGAATTTCATAATATATTATATGCTGGTTCTTCTAGAGGTCAAATAATGTTTTGTTCAAAATTCTGATTAGATTGTTATGTTTGGATTCAACTATTCCATTACCTTGTGGGTGATATTCATCTATATACCAAAAAATAATTCATTTTTATAAATAAAACTTGGTTCATCTCAAGGAAGAAAAATATGAAGCATTATCAAAGACAAGGATC
>JZKD02S0782020.1:24004-40120 GCA_000966675.3 Picea glauca
TTGCTGCATGTGGACTTCGTGTGGTCCTTACAAGTCTTGATTACCTAATTAACTAAATGCCATTGGTACAACCTTGTGGAATTTTAAAGTCCCTAGAGAACTAGCATGTGGACATGTGGGTCCTTACCAATCCTTTAACTCCCTATTGTGATTTAATCTAAGAAATCTTTGAAACTATCATAGATTGTGGACATGTGGGGATGTATGGGACCATTACAAAACCTTTAAACTTCCCTAGTGATTTAATCTAAGAAAGTAGATTTCAACACTATCCTATCTTTGTAGCATGTGGGCATGTATGGGTCCTTACAATTTTAATATGTGTTTGAAAAATAAACTAAGAGGAGTCATGAGGGGGCTGTTGTCCTCTCCTAAATATTTTGTCTTTTAAAGGAGATGAAATTTTCTTCCAATCGCTTTTATAATTCTCAAGGTCGCTCTATGGCATGAGAGAAGAGCATACTCAATGATTGATATCCAATTTCTGGTCCCAATGCAAGTTTTATATGTGATTTAGAATGATTCCAACTTAACTTTAATCAAAGAAATCCATCCATGTGGAAAAATGAAAGCAACAAGAGGAAAAATAATGATTTTAACCCCCTAAGTGCCTATGTTTTGACTATCCCTTCATGTGGAGAGGGAATCTAAGTGTGGTGCATATTACAATTTGCATAGAATCAAGCTTGAGAAGGATATGGACCCTCCAAAAATTACAAAAACCCTTACAATGTGTGAATTTCTGAGCAGATGCGCGGATCGCAGAGTAGACAGAGGCGCATGTAGCGCCAATGCGCAACTAAAAAATGACCCTTTGGGGCAGGTGTGAAGAATGTGCTGAGAAAAATAGTGGATTGAGTGCACGTGCGCTGAAGACGTGCCTGTGGGTCAAAAAACCCGCTTACTTCTGTTACACGACCATGAAGAAAAATTTCGGATGAAATTCTCTTAGCTCAGCTTTGAATTTGGCCTTTTGCAGGTTGGCTTGGTCCAATTATGGTTCTTGGAAGTTAAATAAACAAAAAGAAGAGCTAAAATACCCAAATGGGTGAGGAAATTGATACCAATCCCCAGTGAAGTTGTCAATCTGTTGCACCCATTTTGTCACCTAAATGAGCAAAATAAGGATGCTTACAAGCCTAGTTGGGTTAGCTAGGCAAGACAGCAGTGAAAGAAAGAGTTAGAAACATCAATCATAAGAAGTAAAGGAAGAACTAAGCTAAGAACAATAAAAGAAACTAAACTAGAGTGCATAAGAACATTAAAATCGAAAATAAACAACACTCATGCCACCAATAGATAGGTTTGTATAAGTGGGAAAACACCAAAGAGAAAGGCAGATATATGGATCCCCTCTTCCTCTAAGGGATGGCTCTTGGACCCCTAAATATTGAGCTCTTCTTACAAGTAGCAAACTAGAATGAAATGGTGAAGAGAATCCAAAGCACATTCATTCAAGAAGTGATATGAATGGCTAAATGAAATGGTGCTTGTATACTCTTGTTGAGAAAAGAGGATTCTCCAAGAGAATGTAAGCAACATAACAATACAATTGAATTCCTTTGAAATATAGTGCACCCATGGCCTCCTTTTATAGCATAGCTTTGAGGCATTATGCAACCAGTTCTTAGTGTGAACAAGGGGCCCTTTAGGGCACCCTTAGGTCTTTGACCAGCCCCCCAGTCAGATTCAGCCGAGATTTGGGTGTCAAATCGACTTGGAAGATGAACCAGAAGTGGGTGGAAGGCCGACCAATATCATAAATGCATCGTTCTGATGGATGCACGTTTTTTTGTGTCCACAGTTGTGCATTGTGCGCATGTGCATTTTTCTTGTGTTTATGGATGGCACATGTGTGCGTGCTCCTTGTGTAGTCTTACCACATGCTAATTTTATAACTGGTTGTATAGTTTTGGACCTTTTGGAAATGCATTTTTGGTCCATGAGTGAACTAATGGGTGTTTTGAAGATGTTGGATTCCTGTAACCATTTGCAGATGAAATTCTGGTGATAAAAAAGGGAACGTTGATGCTTGTGCAGGCCGCAAGCACCTCGAATTGATATATGTTAAGTCATCATATGTTTGGTTGTTTGTCTGCATTCTATTCAGAACTGCAATGAATGTTTCATCTATCTGGCGCATTGTAGTATGCAATTCAAAGCATTTAATATTGTCTCTCCAGAAGTCATGCTTCATTGTTTGCATGTTAAGGGTAGGTTGTTCAAATATCAAAGAATCTTGGATGGGTTGTGCCTACTAATGATCTCCACATAATATCATGTCAATGTTTCCAAAGTATTTTGAGTGCACATGTTTTATGCTTCTTAGGCGGTTGTAAATGGAATACAAGAACCGACTTCCAATCAAATTTGCTTCATCTATAAAGATAAGTTGGAGTTCATAAGCTTAGACAATGTATCCAACATTTCCTTGCTAAGTGGAAGAAAGTGTGACTTGTTAACAGGCATTAAAAATGCAGAGTGGACTGTTGTTCCACCTGCATTATATGTAGCTTTTCCTCTGTATGCAACTATTAGGCCCTTTGGTTTCATAGGATTAGAGGAATTGTTTGAATCATAGATTTGTATAATCATTTGGAATAGTGCTTTCACTGTGAAGGTCTTGCATGTTCCTGCTCCACCTGTAAGGAACAGGTGCACAGGAGTGTCCATGTTCAAGCATTTTTTAAGCTCAATGTCCTTTAGAATTGATTGTTGTTCTCGATTCAACAGACGTCTTATTATGTGGTATTCATTATTTTCAATTAGGAAAGGATGTTTTGTGACTTGAAAACCAAGATCGATACATTTTTCACTTCCACTTGATCAAGGATGAGGCAAATCCACTTGTAATTCATAGGACTCACCATTAGTTTTGGTTGTTTTTCATCTTGTGAATGTCTCATCGAGATTGTCAGGGTTTTCTAGCTCATTAACTATAATTTCTAGATAACCCCATGTTGGATTAACATTGTAGGTAAATCTAGCTTCATTGATGTGCACTATAGTCTCAGAGGAAACATACGCAGCCTCCCATGTAGAGAAGTTATGTTTTAATGTGTCTTCATTTTCATTGAATGGAACGTATAGCAACATTTTTTCTCTACAATAGTTTTCATATTCAGCATGTTTATTGTATTTGACAAACCGCATCACAGAGGGTTTTTTTCTTTTTGATATGGTTGCACCATTTTTTTTGTAATGCGATATGAATTCTGCTAAGCAGATATGGCTAATAGGAGATGGATGCTGGAGGTAATAATCAACAATAGAGAGACATAACATGTCTTCTGAATTGTCAGGCTCTTGTTCTAGAAAAACCGGTGGTTTAAGAACAAATGTGTGTTTCTCAAGTGGAGATGTGTTTATAAAGACACATTTTCTTGAACTACAAGTGAGGGGTAGGGAAAGTGCAATGTGAATTTCTTTTTGAGAAGACATTTGTTGAAGATTAAGCAATGTATTGCCAAGTGTGTGTATCATTTGTATGGCATCAATATGACTTCTTTCATGTTCTTTATGTATTCCTCTAAATGCACTTGTCATAGATTTGTCAACCTTTGTCATATATGACGTATAATACGATGCTACAACATATGCATTGAGCACGTATTGTGCACCTGCATTTTCTTTCCACATAACTGACATGTCCTTGGAGAAACTGTTGTTCCAAATATGGAAAAAATTTCATTTAAGGAAAATTGTTGGTTGTTTAAGAGTACATTGTATGGCTAGTATGTACTCATCTTCTGATAGATTTATCTCTATCAAGAAGTCATCGAAACTCATCAGCTCGTCAAACTCTCCTTCTTCTAGAAATGCGAACAAGGATTTAGATTTCTCAACAACAACATTGTCCTCTAAACTAAGTGGCTCTATGATTCTTGTAGCTCTCATTGGCGGCACAGGAAAGTTGTATCTGCAATGCAAGTTTTTTCATTTTCTACAACTTCTTGTATAGTAATGTCTATGAACTTTGGAAAGTTTTGGATCCAAATGATCTGTGTTGCATGTTATGTATTTGTCCACAAATTGCTCGATATGTGAATTGTTGTCAGCTCCATAGACTGGTGCACCCTCTATCCACAACAATGTGTGGTCATGTTCATTTCCCCTATTCTAGAATTCAGTCACAAAAAAGTAGTTTGATATTTTTCCAAAAAACGTTTCATCATGGTATATCAATTGTCTCAAAGCATTTATTATATGTCTATAGTAGTGAGAACATGTCACTGGATCTTTTCTTATGAGTTAGTCAATGTCATTATTTTCCATTGTATTGGTTTTTTTTTATGGTTCCTGTTCCTATGCAAGTCAAATACGACAGCCACCTATGGATCCCAACAATGCTCTGCACTTGTAAATGTGATGAAAAATCTTGGCGGGCCCAATTTCCGGATCATTGCAAAAATAATTTTCTTGTTTTGTTGCAAATAGTCAGGAGAGGTGCAAATGTTTTTTAAATCTATATATCTAATATTAGATTTTTCTAGGTTTACTTTGTACTTGACATCCTTGGCCAACAACTTTCTTCCTTGTAACTGGCCTTTATTATTCGGACCCACATGCAGAAGATAACTTTCTCTATTATTATGTGCATTGTTTTGAAAAACAAATTTGTTATGTGACAGGAGAAGTCACCGCTTGAGTGTAGAAGCTCCCATCAGACTATTTTATGATAACTGAATCATTTTATAATGTCAGTGGCACGTGGATATCCATAGAAGAGTGTTGGGAAGTTCATTTCCTCAGTGAATTTGTCCTTGAATATTCCAAGTGGACGTTTCCCCTTAGCAGGTGCAATTTCGGCAATCTTGTCTTGCAAGTCATGAATGCACTGTGAATTAGTGAATCCATGCACCAATGTCTCAATAGGTGTTTCATTCTCTGATTCATGACTTGTATCAAATTCACTAGCATTTTCAAGAGTCTCTACAGAGTTGGCATCCTCTTCTCCAAGAACATTGTTCCAGTTCTCATTTATACAAATGTTATGTGCTTTGTATAGGGCCCTAGAACATAATTCATTTAATGCTTTCATCACAACATGCACACACAATTTGCCTATCTAATATTCATTTTTGTATAGCAAGCGTATTTTCAGAGCCACAACAATTGTCATTGTATTGCTAATGAATTGTGGCAAGGATTTTTGCACAACATCTAGTTGAACATGCACATTAATAATTGATCTTGTTAAGACCATCTGGGGTCGTTTATAGCCCCACTGCCTGATTTGTGCAAATACAATTCGCAGAGACACAAGTCTCTCTTCAAGTTCCATGAGTTCACTTACATATGGTAGTGGTGTATTACATCTTATTTGGTCAAGGGTTGCAAATTGTGGCAGTTTTCCATTTTCAAGCGACCGTTTGCATGGAAAAAAAAAATTCCACTGGAAAATGATTTATCGTACGCTGTCAAGCGGAGGTATTCTGCTTCCAAATCAGGTGTGAAAGACTTATTTTTTTTTTGCGAAATTCAATTGTTCACAAATTGCACATGCAATGGAAGGAGTGTCTTTAATTTGTTTCATGTAGGTTTGTCTTGCATCTTTCTTTTGCAGGAAAGTATGGGTAGAAAGTGTTTACTGGTTTTCATTGGTAGTACTACATGGTATTTCTTCTAGCCCATGAAATGTGACAGTTGCATGACCATTGTGGGATATGCGACTGTACCTATTTTTGTTGTGTTGTGCATAGACAAATTTCTTTAGATTGTGATATGTGAGTTTCTCTCTAAAAGGAAGCGTAGCAATGTATTTTTTTCTCTCATGCATGACCTTTTTCAAGTTGTGGTAACTTACTCTACGTTTCTTGTCAAAGGACAGGATAAATTGATGGCAACTGGGATTAATTTCACTCTCATTTAGGTTGTGATAACTTAGTCTATGTTTTTTGTTTAAGGCCTGTATGACCTCATCACAACTAGGACGAATTTCATGCTTAACTTTTTTCAAGTTGCGATAACTTAATCTACGTTTTTTTGTTTAAGCCTTGTATGGCCTCATCACAACTGGGATGAATTTCACGCATGGATTTTTTGTTTAAGCCTTGTATGGCCATATCGCAACCGGGAGGAATTTCATTCTCACTAAAAAGCATGCCACGCGTATGGAGATTCAATGCGGTTTGGGTGGCATGGACATTGAACCCTGAACCAGTGATATGTACAAGCAAAGGTTGATAATGGATATGTGTTGTATCTGTTTTCAACAAGAGGATATCAATTGTTCGATTGTAATTTGAATCAATAGACCAGGAATGGACAGTGAAATATGGCAAGGCCAACCAGACCTAGATATTTACTCTGAAAATGATAGACAACCATTGCAAACAAAATCTTCAACCCTCCACATTTCCTTTTTCATATGGTAGTGCCATGTTTATAAGGTTTTATTGCCAACTTCCAATTGCCAACATATTTTCTAGGAGATATGGAGAAAGTGAAAGCAGCTAAAATCCTGTTGGATGCCGCCTATAATTGCATTGAAAAAGGATTGTATAGTGTAAAGCCGCAATGACTACACATCGAACTCCTCTGCTACCAAACAACAAATTGCATTGAATATAATATCTCCACATCTAGACACAACAGTTGTTTCTATTTGTAAACCATGGCAGTCTATGCGATGCATAATCTGTTTCCATTGCAATTCAAGGTCTTTGCAAATGAGGGACAAGTAAATATGAGCTCCTTCAAGATTTCATATGGACAATTTTATGTACAGTAGTGGTTCATAATGACCACTGACAATATTGGCATCATGGAACAAGATGCAATATGGATTGTTAGATATAGCTTTGTTGAATAGTAGGTATCTTGTTTTTCTTGTCAATGACCATATTCCAATTGATATATTGATCCAGTTAGAAAACCACCATATACAAAATGTATCTCCCCAAAGTCCTCTCTCATGTGCAGGCAGAATTGGAGATGCAGACAACTGTATCTTTGAAAAATACGTAGCAACATCATGTATTCCATGCAACTGTTGAAGAAAATCGGATTCCAGTTCATATTCATACGACTCAAATGCCTCAGCATTGCCATTTTTTAAAAAGCCCAAAAAATAATATATCAATCCATTGCACAGGTCGGTCAAGGAATAACGGAAATGCAATAGAACCTGAAATGCATTGAAAAGGAAACCCCCTACAGTATACGAGAATGCATCCAATCTAAAAAGGCCATCGCTATGCAACACCTCGTCAATGTTGTCATGTATAATGGAGTGTGTATCTATTTCATACGACTCAACATCTATTACTTATTTCATCTTTTGAACTATGATTTTGAAGCTGTTTCTTAGATACTTTCAGTTTGCATGAAATTAGAGAAAAGGGGAAAAAAAAAAAATGAGGTAAAAAAAAAGAAAAGAAAGTAAAACAAGAAAACTTCAAGCGCAGAAGTGCGTAGAAATCCCCGTATGTATATTTCAACCTTCTTCTTGTCAATTTCAATCCCCCCTAGTCCCCATAGCAGGTGACAAGAAAAAAAAACCACACTGGAAAGTGAACCAAACAAAAGAAACAACACAAATAAATAACACCATAAATTTACTGAGAGGAAAGACCGATTTGAACCTATTCATGGCGTGCATCCTACAAGCTTCTCAAAACCATAAAAATTTCTGCAAAATAGAAAGGATAGGACAAAGGCAACAGGTGGACGCAGTTTTAAAACCCACAGAATAAAATCATTATTTGCCTCTACACCCCGACAGATGGTTCCCTCTTCTGATAGCTCCGAACTAGTTTTTGAAAACCCCTCTGCATTGCAATTTTTGAAATAGCTATTAACATTGAAGCCGGCATATGAAGATGCATGGTTTCCAGGAATAGAAATTAAGAGCACAGAGAAAGATGATCTGCAATAGAATTTCGAGGAAGGGACTCCCGCCATTGAAAAATGACAACAAAACAATGACACGAAAACTTACCCGTCGACGAGGGATGACAAGAGATCAGCCCCAAAACTTGTAAACAGCAACAGATCCAATAGCTTGCAAATTTGAATAACAACAAACCATCGAACAACCACAAAGAGGTCCAACTGCAACTACAGGACCTCAAATTTGCAAAGTTGAATCAAACAAGAATAATAATCATGTAACAAACCAATGAACAAGCATCAACCATTGGACCAACGATGTCGGTGGAGAAAAATTCAACACAACTTCACTGCACAACACCATCAAAAAAATGGAATGAAACTATATTGCAATGCATCTGTACAATAAACATTGAAGACTACTAGACCTATTAGGTAAACACTTAATACTGTCAGAACCATCGAAGGGTGTAGCCCTGTGCAAACATTTAAGAAAAAATGCAGTGTGGCAGACTTGTTCTCTCACAGCACGCAAGAATAAAGAAAAATTCACACATAGTAATATGCTAGAGAATGTATTCTAAGTAGCAGAAAATGCTAAGCCAAACATTCGAACTAATGCTAGCATTAATCCACCTTCGACCAATGCATAAGAAAATATATGATTCAAAAAGACCATATACGATCAAATACTTCGGATATGCCAACATATATAACATTGGGAATAACAAATCCGACAATAAGATCTCCAATCCGTTGTTCAATCAGATTATGACATATATGGTACTTTTTATTATATAAAAATTGATGTTTTTAGTTCCTTGGTTTCAACTGTTGGATTCCCAAGAGGGGGGGTGAATCAGTAATAGAGAAATTTAATCCTTTTTAACCATATAATCCAAGTGTTATATGAATGTAGCATTATCATCCAATAACTGCAGATTAAATAAGCAATGAACAAATGAATAGTCATACACATACACAGTACATCAACGTTTTACATGGAAACCCAAAGTGGGAGAAAACCACAGAATGTTATTTCTTATATGTCTTGAAGAATTACATTCATTAGAAGCACCAAATTCCTTTCTTTTCCAGCTACAACTTGAAGGAGGATCCAACCCCCTAGTTTCTCAGGCTACAACCTGAGGGAAGCTCCAACTCCCCAATACCTCAAAGATCAAAATGAAATAGTGAAAAGATCTTTGAATTTCCTTACAACAGCTTTCGGTCAATCAGATAAGTGAGAAAGTTGTAGATCGACTCCAAATATCAGGGAAGAAGAGTGACTCAAAGAAAGGAAAATAGATGTCAAAAATCCAAACAAAACATCATTAATCCTTAGAAATCAAATAATTGGAGGCTAAACAAGGACACACTAAGATGGCATAAACCCTGAGCAGATGAATCAGTAAAAAGAAGACTGAGAAAAACTACTCCAAAGAAGATTTTTGTAGAAAAAGGGGCAGCGCTCTGGTGGCAAGGGTAATAGAGAATTGCAACACTCAGTGCGATCCTGCAAGGGAGTTCCAGCACCCTGGTGGTAAAAGCAGGGGAGCGCTGGCCTCTCAGAACTCAAAATATTGCCCAGAAATTAAAAAAAAAAAAAAAATACTCAGGAAAAATGAAAAATTCAGTGTCTAAGATGAATTCAAGAGCCAACAACACATCTAAGGATCAGAGACACAACATGGAGAATGTCAAAGAAGGATCAAAGGCCAAACAAGACCTAGGAAAGGAAACAAAAATCAAAGGTCCTTCCTAGTGGAGTCACCAATTTCTATTACAGGATAATCCCCCTGTGGAAAAGTGGATTTCCTCTTGAATACTAGACCCTTATGACCAAGACATAAAAGTGAAATTGTGGAAACTAAATTTCATTTTCATGAAGCTAAACTATTAAAAGAAGAAGGAGGAAAAATGGTAAATACCTTTTTACTGACGTTTGTCCTTCCTCGATCCTGGCTGATCTTCATCTCCAAGTTCTTCAAAAGTTCTTGCAATACAATGAGCAATAACAATGATACTTCCTACTCTACCATGATTAGCTTCATAATGAATCTATCAAATAAACAAGTTCATGAAATGTACACAAACTTTAAAGGAAACATGCCAAACATAGATTTATATTAATGAAAACAAAGTGAGATGCTTACATCCATGGATGTAGTTGCAATAGTTGCACCAAGCTCTCTTTGTCCAGACCCTTGCTCAAATAATCCACACACAGAATGTTGATTGTTCAATGTTATCTCCCTTATGAGATCATAAGTTTGATTCTTCACAATGTCTCTATATTATACCATTTCTCATTATATCATAAGTTAGGTATCTCTCTCAATCTCCATATATTTTTCACCATGAGGAGACCTCCTTATATAAGCATGGAGAGACGCGGGGTGGTCCATATGGTGTACTGGTCCTCATAGCTTCCAATGGGGTAGTATTGTTATTTAATGACATCCCAAAAGGAATTTCATGTAGGGGAAACCAAAAATATTATAGATTCCTCTATGGCCCTTTTCTCAGAGTAAGTGTCCCACCAGTCCTTAACATGGGGGATGACCTTGAGGAGTGAAAAAGTAATATTTTCCCTATCAGAAAAATTGTGGACCGAAAAATACCCTTCAAGAAGATTCAACCATTTATCTACAACATTTGCATCTATCAATCATTTAAATAATAGAATATCAAAATTTACCTATAACTTGAAGGGGGTTGCATGGCCTCTTGATGAAGATGCTTCTCCTATGGGCAGTCATTGAAGGATCTGTGCAAAGTTTTCCATCATTTCGTTCCTTTGTCACGCAAGGGATTTCTTGAGAAACATTTTAAAATGATCTCATGCTCCATCATCCTTCTTTTTGTTTCCCATGGGTTTTTTTCGAGCTCGACGCGACCGATATTGCAACGAATCGATTGGTTTGAGTCCCAACTTCTTATACCCATATCTTGTCGTGGACATGCACGAAAAAAAAAAAATGAAGAGCACACCGCTCTAATACCACTGATATGGATTTAGGAGCGGAATGAACAGATTAACAAACTAAATACAATAAACACTGAGATATGAAGAACAAAACATATATCTAGTGAACAATATCTTCTATTGAATAAATGAAATAGGCTGAACTATAAAACTACAGAACTGAAACACTTACTCGAATGGTGGTAGCTATCTCTGAGAAGAGATGTGGCTGCTACGCGCATTTGTCTGAGCATGGTGATTACAATGAGGCTCCAGAGACCTCTTTTATATTACTCATGAATGCCAAAACCCTAGACATCCAAAAACCTAACCCTAGGAGGTGAAACGCCAAACATCATGTGGGCCCCTATGGGTAAGTTGGTACCTCAACTTACCGGGGTCGTAACGTTTGCATACGACCTTTGTTTTAGGTGTGTGGTAGCCCATTGGAAAGGTCTTTCAGATAACTACACATTATGTTGTCAAACTATAACTCTGTCTATAGTTTGACTGTGGCAGTCCAAAAAAACATTGTTTAGGGCTCCAAAACCTCCCTGGAAGTACAACAAGAAGTGCTGAAATGAAAACATATAAAATAAGTCAGTTGGATTAGGTGAGAGGCCACCAGTATCCACTTGGAATATGTGTAGGGCCTCAGACAACCCCAGAAGTGTAGAACCCACAATTACAAATAAGTACAGAAGAACGTGTTGAACTAAAATGGACAAGAGTAGACAGTTGGAATAGGTGGGTGGCCACCACTATCCACCTGGATCACAATTTGAGTGATTTCTCCTCTTTGACCAGCTAGGGTGGATGGTCTCACCACCAAAACCAATCTTCCAAACTCTTTAGGTTTTTCATCCCAATAGCTCAATCCAGAAGAGCTCTCTCCAAATCAATATCAAAATAATCATCAACATAATGGGGGAATATGAGCCTTGATCTCTCTTTTATACCCCCCTTTCACATTTTCCCTCTCAAGTGAATTTTAATTCATCTTTAATATTTTCTCATAAAATGACTTTATTAATTTAATGACCCTTTTTACTCCAAAAAGTGATTAATTCACCTTTATGACTTCTTTGGCCACTGAAAGTCACTTTTCATCATCCCATCTTGTAGATATTTTCTCCTTGGTTGCAACGAGCTATTACACTAAGGTATTTCTCCAATAAAAAAAACTTTAAATAATACGTTTACTGTAATTAATTAAAATATGCCCAATAATAATCCTATTTTACGGGAATCATCAGAATGCAACGAAACCAAGAACAAGTTGTGTGGAAATGATCCCAATGATGAATAATGGTAAATAAACTAAGTTGAGCCCCATAAAATTCCTCCAAACATTATGGGCTCACTGATGACCTAGTCTCACTCCTATGACCTCGTTGACTCAAGACTATTGAAGTTTCTCTAACTTCATAATAATGGAATCCAAAAATGGGGACATGGCATTATTCGATATCAGGCATCCCGCACGTGATCCATCCATCCAGATGAGGTCTTGCAATTCCATATTTATTTTAATAATTAACTTAATTTAATTTAACAAACTATTATCAATAAAAAAATCAAATTCGTTTGTTACAATGGCAAGAAGTATGCTCCTTCCTATGTGAATGTGATTTTTTCATCAACAAGTTCACCTATGGTGAGTTTTTGGCTTCGTCAACCTCTCTAGATTTGGATCATTTTCTTTTCTTCCCCACTAATAAGTGTGGCTTCAACCACTCTAGAGGCTGGTTAGATTTTTTGCATATTCCTAACGTTCATGTAAAAACTCTACCATGAACTCCTTATTTGACTCCATCCCTTAACAACCGAATGCACCTTGATACTAAATTACAACTGATGACTTATTTGCAAACATTAATAATCCCTCGGACTAGCAGGATGCACAACTATGATACCACTGCAATGTTGATCCGAATTTATGTAGGAACACAATGAAATACAAAAATACACATAAATGCAGAGATGCAGTGGAAATAAGACTTCATTTCATTAATAACAAATGAATGAAATATGCTTACAGACAAAATGGAAATAAACTAGCTAGGGAGTTGGTAGCTTATCTCTAAGGAGAGATGTGGCGGCTACTGACCTCTGAACTGCATTCCAATGAGGCTCGAAGGCCTATTATTATTGAGAAACAATGGAAAACCCTAAACATCCAAAGACCTAACCCTAGGAGATGAAACGCCAAGACTATGGGCCCCGTTTGGGTAAGTTGGTACATCAACTTCCCGAGGACGTAACTTTGGCATACGATCTTCATTTGATGCATTCCATACCTCATTAGAAATATCTATCCGAGGACTACAACTTTTGGGTGGGAAACATTGATATATGATCCATGTTGCTCCACGTTTTCCCAAAAAATGTCGTTTAAGGCCTCAAAATGGCTCCAGAAGTTCAGGACCCGAAAAACTGCTAAAAATAGTAAACTGTGCGGAAACTGAAAAACTAAAAGAAGCAATGGTGGGGGTGCAAGTGGAATAGGCAGGTGGCCACCAATATCCACCTGGATCATTCCTCCCCCCTTAGGAAGCAATGGTCCCCATTGCGTTGAGTTCCTCCATGAGATGAGGAAACTTCTGTTGAACCTGGTCCCTGGTGAGCCACTTGCCTTGGTGAAGGAGTTGGCCTGCTTTGACAACTCGATATAGTGGTATCCTTTGTTTTCGGGTGTGCTTGATCTATGTATCCATGATCTAATTAGTTCTGGCTTGTTCCATGCAGTCTGGATTTAACTCTGTTGGTGTGAGTTGTTCTGCCATGTCGGATGTGTCTGGTAGAGGTTGAAAGTAGGGCCGAAGGCGGTTAACATTGAACATTGGGTGCAGACCAAGGAATGGTGGAATGTTGAGCTCCAAGGAATTGTCCCCTACAACCTTGGTGTGGGTGTATGACCCATATCGAAGCGAACGAAGCTTGCGATGGGGTCCAGCAAGGCGCTCCTTTTTCAAATGCAGCCACACTTTGTCGCCCACCTGGAAGTTGTGTGGCACCCGATGTTGATCATGTCACTACTTGTACTTAGCATTGGCTGTATCCAATATTTCATGAACCTATTGGTAGATGTGTTGAATGAACTCAATGAAGTTGTTTGCCTTGTTAGCCTTAGATTGGACATGAGCCAAATCTTTCTGAGTAGCCACAAATGGCATGGCTATGTCAATGGGACTTAGTGGCTGGAATCCCAAGCCCACTTGAAAGGGGTTGTGGTTGGTTGAGCTATGGAGAGCCCGGTTGTAGCTGTGTTATACATAGGGGAGGCTCTCATCCCATGTGCATGGATTCTTTGAATTGTACATGCGTAGAATGTGTATGATCATCCGGTTAACGACCTCTGTCTGGCCATCAGTTTGCAGATGGAAAGTTGTGGACTTGGTGAGCTTGGTGTCCAGCATCGACCAGAGGCTGGACTTTCTGTCCCGATATGAGATGATAGACTATGGAATCCCAAAGTGTACCCACACTCGTTCAAATAAGAGTTTAACAGTGGCTTCTGCTGTGATATTCTTCTTGCAGGCCATCATAATGGACATCTTCGAGAATAGGTCGACGACCAAAAAAACACAGTCATTGCCATGCTTAGTAGAAGGAAGGATGGACATGTAATCCATAGAGATGGATTCCCATGGTCGACTGGGGGTAGGAAGCGGAGTATACAGGCCTTGCTTCTTGATGGTCGGTTTGGCAATGGCGCAAGCAGTGCAGGACTTGATGTACTTCCCGACATCCTGTCGAAGGTTCGACCAATAGAAATACTTTTGCAGTACTTCCACAGTTTTCTCGACCCCAAAATGCCCAGCGACCTGACTGTAGTGCGCCTCCCAAATCATCTTGGCATGCTCACTTGAAGGAACACAAAGGTGTCCCAGGTGACAAATCAAGGCATCCTAGAGGTGAAAATTGGGAGCTTTCTTACCCTCCAAAAGTGTATTGTATGTGTGGCCTAATTCTGGATCACTTGTGTAGAGAAGCAGCCAATCGAAAGTCTCGTGCCCACAAGAGTTGAGCACAATGGTTAGCGCCACGATGGGTGGTTGATTGAGGCAGTCTGCAACAATATTGGTGTTGTCTTTCTTGTACTTAATGTTCAAATGAAACTGTTGCAGGTATGTGGACCACTTCAGATGGCGATCGTTCTGCAACTTCCCTTGTGTTTGTATGAACTGCAGGGGTTGGTGGTCTATGTGGATGATCGTTTCCTTTCCCAAAATGTAATGCTTCCATTGCCAACAAGCTTGCACAATGGAATACATTTCTTTGTCATAAGTGGGATACTTCCGGACAGTGTTAGAAAGTGACTCATTGTGATATGCCACTGGATGCCCATGTTGAGTAAGGACTGCCCCAATAGCTAAAGAAAAGTCTCCAAGTCCCATCCTTCTTCTGCACCAACATGATCGATCTCCCACGGGGTGATGAACTCAGTCGGATGTGACCTTTCTACAACAGCTCTTGAATCTACCTCTTGATTTTGTCATTCTCCATAATAGAGTGTCTATAGATGGGTCCATTGGGCAGCGGTGCACCTAGGGTCAAATCGATGGGGTGCTTGACCTGGAAGTGTAGAGGCACCCCTGTGGGGGAGGTGAAGATGTTATCGTACTCCTCCATGACCTTATCCATCTATTTTTTTCGTGCAGTGGGGCCCTGTCTGGAGGTCATGGCCATAGTCTTCCTCTTTCCCTGAGGGCGGATCATCAGGAAAACAAATTTCCTGGTTTTGGAAATGAGCTTACTGCATTGTTTTCCAGTAACCAAGGAGATGGTGGTAGGCGGTGATATCTCTAGTATCCTATACAGCTTATTGCCCAAGGTGATAATAACAACAAGAGGCATGGACTCATACACAACATGTTGCTTCCACAAGTACGATTGGCCTAATAATACATCAGAAACATCAAGAGGAGCAATGTCACATAAGACCTCATCCGTGAAGGGATTGATGTTGTAGGGAAGGTGACATTGTTGGCTGACACGGAGGTCCCGTCCTTGGTGAAACCACTCGATTGTGTATGGTTGTGGGTGTGTTGTGGTTGGCAAGCCCAGCCGCTTCATGACCTCTACCAAGATGAGGTTCTTTTGGATCCCGCTATCAAAAATGAATTGCAACGAGGATCCCTTTACCCACATCTTGGAATGGAAGAGACGCTCTGCCTCCTCTAGATCTTCTGGTTCCTCCTTCTGGATCTTCATGGTGGCAATAGTGGCGTTGGGCTCCGCATCAATAATCTGCTTCCCCCTATCATTCCCCTTGTCGGATTCTGATTCAGAGTCTAAGCATGCATCTGATT
>JZKD02S0782020.1:47539-72529 GCA_000966675.3 Picea glauca
CATTTTTCTATCTTCACTTTGGTTGGTTTGTGTTGTCTTGGTCTTGACCTCACGAGAGCACCAGAGCGAAGCGGGAGAAACAGAGACTTAAGGAAGCGATACAAAGGTATGTCACGTGTTCCTCCTTACTAGCTTATTCAATGGTCGTAACTTAGGGAAAGAGCCATGTCCTGTCCTGTTTTGTTCTAGATCCAGGTAGATCTAGGGAGATCTGTTAGTGTCCGCACCTACCAATTAGTCCGATAACTTAAGGAGGTCTACATTGAACACTGGGTATAGGCCAAGGAAAGGTGGAGTCTTGAGCTCAAAAGCATTGATACCCACACCCTTGGTGATAGTGTAAGGCCCATAGTGAAGTGGGTGGAGCTTTCAATGGGGCCCTGTGAGACACTCTTTTTGAAAATGTAACCATACTTTGTCTCCAACCTAAAAATGGTGCAGTACCCTATGTTGATCATGGCGTTGCTTGTACTTAGCATTGGATTTCTACAAAATCTCTTGGACATGTTGGCGGATGTGTTGAATCCAATCAATGAATCTAATGTCTTTGTAGGTATCATAATGAAGATGGGAAGATTCTGTCTATGTGGTGGCAAGAAATAGTGCAACATCAATGGGACCCAAGGGATGGAATCCCAACCCCACATGAAATGGGCTATGACCGGTGGAGCTATGGAGAGCCTTGTTGTAACTATGTTGAACATAGGGGAGACTCTCATCCCATGTACGTGGATGCTTAGAGTTTTACATGCTCAGGATTTGCAGAATAATCTGATTGACAACCTCTATTTGGCCATCTATTTGGGGGTAGAATGAAGTTGATTTAGTGAGCTTGGTGTCCAACAGTGACCAGAGACTCGACCAAAATGTGTTGAGGATCATGTTGTCCCGATCGGAGATGATGGTCTGTGGTATCCCAAAATGGACCCACACTCGTTCGAATAAGAGCTTAATAATATCTGTCACTGTGATATTCTTCTTGTAGGCTGTGAAGATGGCCATCTTTGAAAACCAATCAGTGACCACAAATACATAGTCATTGCCTTGCTTTGTGGATGAAAGGTCACACATGTAATCCATTGAGATGGATTCCCATGGCTTATCGGGAGTAGGAAGAGGGGTGTATAATCCTTGCTTCTTGATGGGTTGCTTGGAAATGGCATAGGAAGTGCAAGATCTGATATACTTGCTGACGTCCTATCGAATGTTTGGCCAATAAAAATGTTTCTAAAGAATGGCCACAATTCTCTCCACGCCAAAATGTCCTGCCATCCGACTGTAGTGGGCTTCCCAAATCAGTTTTGCACGCTGACTTGTAGGAACACAAAGATGGCCCAGATGGCATAATAGTTAGTCCTGAATGTGAAAATTGGTGATATTCATGCTTGTACCCAAGATTTGATAGGTGGCATCGAATTTTGAATCTTCTTGATAAAGTTGGGGCCACTATGATGTCTCATGTCCACAGGAATGGAGAACAGTGGTGAGTGCAGCCATGGGAAGTCGACTGAGGCAATCAGTAACACAATTTGAGATCCTGGTCTTATACTTGATGTTGAGATGGAACTACTATAGCTAGGTGGACCACTTCTGATGGTGCTTGTTCTACAATTTCCCCTTTGTTTGCATGAACTACAGAGGCTTGTGATCAGTGTGGATGATTGTCTTCTTTCCCAGAATGTAATGTTTCCATTGAAGACATGCTTGTACAATGGAATACATTTCCTTGTTATAAGTGGGGTGTTTCCAGACAGTATCTACGAGTGTCTCACTATGGTATTCCACCAAATGACTATACTAAGTGAGAACTACGCCTACAACATAGTCAGATGCATCAGTCTCAATCTCGAATGGTTGTTGCAGATCGGACAAGGAGAGTACTGGAGCCGAGAACAAACGATGCTTTAAATCATTGAATTCTCATTGTTGTTTCTTCCCCCACACTAAATTTACCCTGCGACCATTCTTGGTCACCTGGCTGAGGGCCCATGCAATATGGGAGAATCCCAACACGAACCGTCGGTAGAAGTTGGTCAGTCCCAAGAAGCTATGAATATCGGTTAGTGTGGTCGGGGTTGGCCAGTCACGGATGACTTGGATCTTAGCTAAACAAACATATAGCCCATGCTCATCAACAATGTAGCCCAATTATTGGACAGTGTTCATGCCAAAATAGCATTTTTCCAAGTTGGTGTATATCTTGTGTTGCCGCAAAGTGCTCAGAACTTATTGAATAGGTCGCATGTGATCCTCCCAAGTTCTGTTGAAGATGAGGATTTCATCCAAATATACCACCACAAAAGAGTTGGTGAAGGGTCTCAATACATCATTCATCAACCTCATGAAATTGGTTGGTGCATTGGTTAAGCCAAAGGGAATGACCAACTGTTCGAAGAGACCTTCTTTATATTTGAAGGTTGTCTTCCATACATCAGTTGGTTCGATGGGAACCTAGTGGTATCTAGAATTTAGGTCAATCTCGCTTAATAACATTTCCCCCTTGAATTGTTCAAGAAGGTCATCAATCTTGGGAATTAGGTATTGGTTCCTAACTATGATTTTTTTTAAGGATCTGTAATCAATACAGAGTCACCAAGTCTCGTCCTTCTTCTACACCAATACAATCGGGCTTTTGCAAGGGGAGGATTTGGGTCTGATGTGCCCCTTTTGAAGAAGCTCTTGAATCTAACGCCTGATTTCATCATTTTCCATCAGCAAGCAATGATAGACTGGTCCATTAGGTAGAGGTGCACCAGGGTTAGATCAATTGGATGCTTGACTTGGCAGTGCATTGGTACCTCGGTGGGTGAGGAGAATATGTTTATGTATTCTTCCACAATCCTATTCACTTGCTTCTATTGCAAAGAGAGGCTTTGTGTAGAGGCCATGGAATTGGCAACGACCTTCTGCTTACTGTGAGCACAGATCACAAAGAAGACAAACTTCTTGGTCTATGAAATGACCTTACTGCATTGCTTAGTAGATATTAAAGAAATAGTGGTAGGCAGCGCTACCTCTAGTATCATGTATAATTTTTTACCCAAAGTGATAATAAGACTGTGGGGTCTAGGCTTGTACATAGTATGACGCTTCCATGAATACGGTTGTCCTAAAATAACATCACAAACTTCAAGGGGAGAAATATCACACAATACCTCATCTTTGAAAGTCTTGATGTCATAGGGTAGACGACACTGTTAGTTGACAAGAAGATCTCTTCCTTGGCGAAGCCAGCTGATGGTGTAGGTGTTACACATCAAAATTACTCACTTCAATGATGACCTATTGTCATCGTTACAAGTTTCGCAAGTGACACATTTTTGGTCGCAAGTATCGCAAGTGTTGCAAACATCATACTGTCATCTTGACACTTAAGACACCTTCAAAGACTGGTTTAAGAAGGAGAAATCATCTGATGAGGAGTACAAAGCATTTTCCATGGAGAAGACCACTTAAAAATTATTTTTGAAGGGCAACGCATCCCTTCCCACTATCAGGGAGTTCCAACGCTCCCTAACTCTCTTTGGGGGAGCGTTGCAACACTCAGGACACCATTCTGGGGGAGCATTGGGATTTTTTGAAGGAATTTTGGGCATCGCTCCCTACCTCTCTTTGGGGGAGCGTTGCAACACTCAGGACACCATTCTGGGGGAGCGTTGGGATTTTTTGAAGGAATTTTGGGCATCACTCCCTTGCCCACTGTTAAGGATCACAAGCACTCTGTACCCTCCTTTGGGGGAGCATTCCAACTCTTTGTGCACCCTTTTGGGGGAGCATTGGCCTATTTGAGCAAATTTTGGGTTGTTGAGGAAAATCAGGGAAAAATCTCCTTCATCTTGGAAATCAATTGGATTCAAATCTGATGTCAAGGTTGGATCTTAGGGAGGATCCACAACTGAAGGAGAAATATCCTCAACCTATCCCAAGAATCTCTAAGGTGATTGGATCTCTCCAAGCTTATAAAAGGAGGCCTTCTCATGGTAAACGCACATGGAATTTTAGAGGCATCAAACTTATGATCTCATAAGGAAGATATCAGTGAAGTTACAGTCATTCTGATCGTGGAACTTTTGAGCAAGGTTCTGGACAAAGAGATCTTAGTGAAGCTTCTGCATCTACATCTATGGTTGTAAGCACTTTGCTCTGTTTTCATTAATATAAATATGTGCTTGGAATGTTTCCTTTAATTTTGTGTATGATTCATAAACTTGTTTCTTTTGATAGATATATTATGAAGCTAATCATGGTAGAGTAGGAAGTATGTTTCATTGTTGTTTCTCATTGTATTGTAGGACCTTCTGAAGAACTTGGCGATCAAGATCAGCCTAGATCGACCAAGGAAAAACGTCGGTAAAGGTATTTAACTTTATTTATTCTTTTTCCTTGAATAGTTTAGCTTCATGAAAAGGAATGGCAATGTCCACATTAGCACCTTTCTGTCTTGGTTATAGGGGTCTAGTATCCAAGAGGAAATCCACTTGTTCGCAGGAGGATTTACCTGTAACAGAAATTGGTGACTCCACTGGAAAGGAAATCCACTTGATCTTGCTTCCTTTCCCACTCGTTAAAAGGTTTGAAATGGCGTCTTTCGAGTGATAATTGATCTCTTTCTCGGCCTCACAAGACTAACATTACAAAAAAGGACAACTCTGGAGTCGTCTTTATGTCATTTTCAGACTCTCTAAATATGAAAAATCATCAATTTTACCTTCTCTGGACTCGTTAAACAATCATGCATTGAAGGGCCCATACGGGACCGAACCCTTACTTCTTCCAGTTCGTTAAACAAAGGAAGAGGGACTTACCAAAGGTGATTTATATAGAGCATGTGTTACCCTCCTCGAGCTTGTTAAATCAAAAAAAGGTACTCGTCTATCTGGATGGGGGGGGGGAAATTGAAGGAAGCAAGCCAAGCATTTTTTGAGAACATTACCAGTAACTCTTACGGTTTCCCTTGAACATGACACTTTTTCTTTGCAGGCATTTTAAATCTGTTGAACCTATGCACTAAACCAATCCTCTGATTTTTGTTACTCCTTTGGGTCACCTGAAGAAAATCACAGTATCTGTTGCATCATCATGCTTTGGTCCATGTCATGTTTCTACTCTTGAGCCTCAGTGTTCAAGGGAAGTATCTGCCTCAAGAGTCAACCGTCACAAATATCATGTTTCAATACCTATGTCAATCCATGTTCATTTGATCCACCAACTTACATCTCTATGTCAGTTTCATGTTGTTGATGGGGGATACATCAAGGCCCCCCTTTGACAAGTCTATTCATGTCGACTTCAACACATTATATGGGAAATAGACTTAGAAACCATTTAGTAGCTTGGGACCTGAATGCCTCAATGGCAGGCCTCCTCGCTTCCGACAGTGGGTTTACATCATTGACCCCTGATCAGATGATTCCATGAATGTTTGACTTCAGCTCATTCATTCACATTCATTGGGATGTACCAGAGTATCTTAGGAATCATTGACATCAATGCTGATTTCCCTCACACTTGTTAATGGTTTACATCATTGACCGGTAATCAAGTGGTCTCTGCCATGTTCGACATCAGGACATCTATTTGCATGGTTAGATTTGTACTACATCGGGATTAGTAAGAAGAGCCTAGGTTGAGTCATCACTCTTATATGTACCTTTCCCAGGTTGCGACAGAGTTTCTTTTTAAAATTGACACATATACTGTCACATAGATCCTCTTTGTATTGGCCATGGCTATGTCTTTTCATCTCGTAGATCCATTGTGTATTCTTTGTGGCTACAATTAGTTTAGTTCATAGGAGTATAGATCCACATTGTATCTTTAGTGGCTATACCTTTTTGTCAATATAATTATGGATCCATAGTGTATTTTATGGCGGCCATACCTTGAAAGTATTTATCACCCAAGCATAGGTATGCTTGCCTTGGGTTTGAAACATGTCATAATATTTGTTTGATGGTTGTGTACAGTTTCTACCAGGTTCTCCTTGTCCATACCCTTGCTCAAAAAAGTCTACAAAGTACTTCAGTCATCGCGTCTTCTAACTTCGTACTTTGGGGGGCAATCTGTTACACATAAAAATTACTCACTTCAATGATGACCTATTGTCGTCGTTACAAGTGTCGCAAGTGTCGCATTTTTTTGTCGCAAGTGTCGCAAACATCATACTGCCATATTGCCTATGTTGTGTCTCTAACGACATCATAAGGACACTTAAGACACCTTCAAAGACTGGTTTCTGAAGGAGAAATCATCTAATGAGGAGTACAAAGCATTTTCCATGGAAAAGACCACTTAAAAATTATTTTTGAAGGGAAATTCTCCCCTACCCACTGTCAGGGAGTGCCAACACTCCCTACCCCTCTTTGGGGGAGCGTTGCAACACTCAGGACACCATTCTGGGGGAGTGTTGGGATTTTTTGAAGGAATTTTGGGCAACACTCCCCTATCCACTGTTAGGGAGCGCTAGCACTCTGTACCCTCCTTTGGGGGAACATTGTAATTCTCTGTGCACCTTTTTGGGGGAGTGCTAGCCTGTTTGAGCAAATTTTGGGTTGTTGAGGAAAATTAGGGGAAAATCCCCTTCATCTTGGAAATCAGTTGGATTAGAATCTGAGGTCAAGGTTGGATCTTAGGGAGGATCCACAACTGAAGGAGAAACATCCTCAACCCATCCCAAGAATCTATAAGGTGGTTGGGTCTCTCCAAGCTTATATAAGGAGGCCTTCTCATGGTAAAAGCACATGGCAATTTAGAGGAATCAAACTTATGATCTCATAAGAAAGATATCAGTGAAGTTAGAGTCATTTTGATCATGGAACTTTTGAGCAAGAGTCTGGATAAAGAGAGCTTGGTGAAGCTGTTACATCTACATCTATGGTTGTAAGCACTTTGGTTTGTTTTCATTAATACAAATATGTTCTTGGATTGTTTCCTTTAAGTTTGTGTATGATTCATAAACTTGTTGCTTTTGATAGATCTATTATGAAGCTAATCATGGTAGAGTATGAAGTGTGTTTCATTGTTGTTGCTCATTGTATTGCAGGACCTTCTAAAGAACTTGGAGATCAAGATCAGCCTGGATCGAGCAAGGACAAACATCGGTAAAGGTATTTATCTTTATTTATTCTTCTTCCTTGAATAATTTAGCTTCATGAAAAGGAATGTCAGTGTCCACATTATCACCTTTTTGTCTTGGTTATAGGGATCTAGTATCCAAGAAGAAATCCACTTGTCCACAATGGGATTTTCCTGTAACAGTAGAGATGTGGGTGTGGTGTCGTTGGAAGGTCCAACCACTTGACGAGCTCTGCTGAAATCAAGTTCTTATAACTATCGCTATCAAAAATGAAATGAAGCGGAGCCCCCTTCACCCACATTTGTGAGTGAAAGAGGCATTCCCCTTCTTCTAGTTCTTCTAGTTTGCCTGGTCGTACTTTGGTGGTAGCGAAAATGGCACTGGTTTCAGCATCGATAATTTGCTTCCCTCCTTTGGGATTTTATTTGTAATCGGAATCAACCTCTGACTCAGAAGCCTTCAGCTCGACCATGAGTGACTGCTTGGAGTGACATTCTTCAGTGTTGTGCCAAGGGATTTTATGGTACTCACACCATTTTCCCGTGTCCTTCTTCATCTTCTCAATTCCCTTCTTTTGTTGCGTCTTGGAATGGTTGTCCTGAGAGTGGCCATATTTTCTCTATCCCTTGTTGTGTCAGTTGGGGTCTCCTTTTCCATGCTTCGGCTGTGAGGAGTTTGCAGATCCAAACTCTCACCTCTTCTTCTTAAATTTTTGATTGATCTTGAGAGTGTATCTATAAGTCGTACCCAATGAGGTGATGTCCAGAAACTCCATTTCTATTTGAATGTATCTATGCAAACAATCGAGATATTTGAGCACCAGATGTCACTCAGAGTTTTTTATAACTAATTTGGTGCATAGGGTATGGAAAATATTGGTGAAATATGGTACTGTTTGGTCCCTTTCTTGACGCAGGGTGGTCCATCTGGTGTACTGGTCCTCGTAGCTTCCAACATGGTAGTATTGTTCTTTAATGGCATCCTAGAAGAATTTCCATGTAGGGGAAAGCAAAACTATTACAGATTCCTCTATGGCCCTTTGCTCAGAGTAAGTGTCCCATCAGTCCTTAACATGGGGGACGACCTTGAGGAGTGAAAAAGTAATATTTTCCCTATCAGAAAAATTGTGGACCAAAAAATACCCTTCGAGTAGATTCAACCATTTATCTACAACATTTTCATCTATCAATCATTTAAATAATGGAATATAAAAATTTACTTGTACCTTGAAGGGGGTTGAATGGACTCTTGATGAAGATGCTTCTCCTGTGGGCAGTTTCCGACGGATCTGCTCAAAGTTGTCCATCATTTCATTCCTTTGTCACGCAATGTCTTTCTTCAGAAACATTTTTAAATGATCTCATGCCTCATCATCCTTATTTTTGTCTCCCATGGGTTTTTGTTGGGCTCGACATGACCGATATTTTAACGAATTTATTGGTTCGAGTCCCAACTTCTTATACCCAGATCTTGTCGGGGACATGCATGAAAAAAAACAAATGAAGAGAAGACCGCTCTAATAACACTGATCTGGATTTAGGAGCAGAATGAACAGATTAACGGACTAAATACAATAAACACAGAGATATGAAGAACAACACAAATATCTAGTGAACAATATCTTCTATTGAATAAATGAAATAGGCTGAACTGTAAAACTACAGAACTAAAACACTTACTCGAATGGTGGTAGCTATTGCTGAGAAGAGATGTGGTTGTTACGCGCATCCTTATGAGCATAGTGATTACAATGAGGCTCCAGTGACCTTTTTTATATTACTCATGAATGCCAAAACCCTAGACATCCAAAAACCTAACCCTAGGAGGTGAAACGCCAAACATCATGTGGGCCCCTATGGGTAAGTTGGTACCTCAACTTATCGGGGTCGTAACTTTTGCATACGACCTCCATTTTAGGTGTGTGGTAGCCCGTTGGAAAGGTCTTTCAGAGAATTACAGATTATGTTGTCAAACTATAACTCCCTCTATAGTTTGATTGTGGCAATCCAAAAAAACATTGTTTAGGGCTCCAAAACGGCCCTATAAGTACAACAAGATGTGTTGACATGAAAACATATAAAATAAGTCAGTTGGATTAGGTGAGAGGCCACCAGTATCCACCTGGAATATGTGTAGGCCCTCAGACAACCCCAGAAGTGTAGAACCCACAATTACAAATAAGTAAAAAAGAATGTGTTGAACTAAAAATGGACAAGAGGAGCCAGTTGGAATAGGTGGGTGGCCACCACTATCCACTGGATCAAAATTTGAGTGATTTCTCCTCTTTGACCAGCTAGGGTGGATGGTCCCACCACAAAAACCAATCTTCCAAACTCTTTAGGGTTTTCATCCCAAGAGCTAAAGCCAGAAGAGCTCTCTCCAAATCAATATCAAAATAATCATCAACATAATGGGGGAATATGAGCCCCGATCTCTCTCTTATACCCCCCTTTCACATTTTTCCCCTCAAGTGACTTTTAATTCATCTTTAATATTTTCTCATAAAATGACTTTATTAATTTAATGACCCTTTTTACTCCAAAAAGTGATTAATTCACCTTTATGACTTCTCCAACCACTGAAATTCACTTTTCATTATCCCATCTTGTAGGTATTTTCTCCCCGATTGCAACGAGCTATTACACTAAGGTATTTCTCCAATAAAAAAACTCCAAATAATATGTTTAGTGTAATTAATTAAAATAAACCCAATAATAATCCTATTTTAAGGGAATCATGAGAATGCAATGAAACCAAGAACAAGTTGTGTGGAAATGATCCCAATGATGAATAATGGTAAATAAACTAAGTTGGGCCCCATTAAATTCCTCCAAACCTTATGGGCTCACTAATGACCTAGTCTCACCCCTATGACCTGGCTGACTCAAGCCTCTTGAAGTCACTCTAACTGCATAATAATGGAATCCAAAAATGGGGATATGGCATTATTTGATATTAGGCATCCCGCACATGATCCATCCATCGAGATGAGGTCTTGCAATTTCGTATTTATTCTAATAATTAACTTAATTTAATTTAACAAACTATTATCAATAAAAAAATCAAATTCGGTTATTACAATGGCAAGAAGCATGCTCCTTCGTATGTGAATTTGATTTTGTCATCAACAAGTTCACCTATGGTGAGTTTTTGGCTTCATCAACCTCTCTAGATTTGGATCATTTTCTCTTCTTCCCCACTAATAAGTGTGGCTTCAACCACTCTAGATGCTCTGTGGTTAGATTTTTCGCATATTCATAACATGCATGTAAAAACTCTACCATGAACTCCTGATTTGACTCCATCCCTTAACAACTGAATGCACCTTGATACTAAATTACTATTGATGATTTTTTTGCAAACATTAATAATCCCTCAGACTGGCAAGATGCACAGCTATGATACCACTGCAATCTCCCAGTTGGGATAGGATAATATCTTGAGGTTTATAGTGGGCTCAACTTATATGTTTTTCCTCAGATACTTCGCACATAATTCATTGATAGCTTTTTACAAACAATTTCTGAGCACTCTACTCATAATTATTTTTCAAATGGTTGGTATACACGTGTTTATGCCACAATAAAGATGCAATGAACAAAAAAATAATCTATAACTATTATGACAACAATGAAAACACCATTGGTATAATCTCTTTATTGTTAATTTAAACTAGACTAGTACACAACAACAAACCCATAGAGCTCATATAAACTTAACAAATATGACCTCATACATAGATTTGGAACAAGTCATTAACAATAAGGGAATAGAGTGATGTAGGTGCACAACAACTCCAGAAAAGTACCATGTAGACCCACAAGGTAGACATCCCCTTCCAGCAAGTGAAACCAACAATATTTAACTCAACAAGCAAGAGGCTTTTCTCCAGTACAAATGAGATAAGTTGAGGTAATCAATATTGTAGGTGGAAATATGAAACAACAACTCCACAATCGGTAGCAGATCTATAGCCAGAGAATATTTGGCCACAAAATCACATAAATATATCAACACCAACACTTTTGATTAGGATGTATGTGACAACACTGGAAAATGCCCTCTTTGCATCCTCTAAATTGCTCCCAATAGTAAATAATTGTCCTCTGTCAATGCACACAACCCCCACAACCAATACTTGTTCCCATATGGTAAAATCGACCATTTTTTTATTTAATAGCAGTCCACAAGGATTAAAATCAGTCTGAAATAGAGAAAGAATGTCTCTATGTTGAAGAAAACAGTCTTGTTGTGACAAAAACGTGCCCAACAGAGTAGATAATGATATTTTTCCAAATAAAACGATCCCCCCATTTATTAACTCGGCCCCCACTGAAGATGAACAACCCAAATTCAAGAGAAATTCCACCCTCTTAGCATGAATAACTCAGCCCACACAAAGAAAATCACCCCCCAATGGAAAAATCAACCTCATTGAGAAAAAAATTGATCCACACAAATAAAAATAGCTTCCAAATAACAAAGAACTTGATCACACTAAAGAGCAATGAAGAAATTTGATATGGATTTAGGAGCAGAATGAACTGATTAATAGACTGAATACAATAAACACAGAGATATGAAGAACAAGACAGATATCCAGTGAATAATATCTTCTATTGAATAAACTAAATAGGTTGAAATTGTAAAACTACAAAACTGAAACACTTGATCGAATGGTGGTAGTTATCTTTGAGAAGAGAAGTGGTTGCTACGCGCATACGTCTAAGAAGAATGATTACAATGAGGCTCGAGAGGCCTTTTTTATATTACTCATGAA
This sequence comes from Picea glauca, assembly GCA_000966675.3. Taxonomy (NCBI): domain Eukaryota; kingdom Viridiplantae; phylum Streptophyta; class Pinopsida; order Pinales; family Pinaceae; genus Picea; species Picea glauca. Next base: position 59,395 of record JZKD02S0782020.1, read on the forward strand.
TGCCAAAACCCTAGACATCCAAAAACCTAACCCTAGGAGGTGAAACACCAAAAGTCATGTTGGCCCCTATGGGTAAGTTGGTACTTCAACTTCCTAGGGTCGTAACTTTTTCATGCGACCTTCGTTTTAGGTGTGTGATAGCTTGTTGGAAAGGTATTTTAGAGAAATACACATTATGCCATCAAACTCTAACTCCATCTACAATTTTACTGTGACGAGCAAAAAAAAAATTGTTTAGGGCTCCAAAACAGCCTTGGAAGTACAACAAGATGTGTTGACATGAAAACATATAAAATAAGCTAGTTGAATTAGCTGAGAGGACACTATTAGCCAGTTGGAAGATGTGTAGGGCCTCAGACATACCCAAAAGTGTAGAACCCACAATTACAAAGAAGTACAAAAGAATGTGTTGAACTAAAAACGGACAAGAGAAGCCAGTAGGAATAGGTGGGTGGCCACCACTATCCACCTGGATCAATCCTCCCCCCTTACGAGGCAATGGTATCCATTACGTTGTGTTCCCCCATCAGGTGAGCAAACTTCTACTAGATTTTTCCCTGGGTGAGCCACTTTCCTTGGTGTAGGAGTTGTCATTCCTTGGAAACCCAGTAAAGATGGATCCTATGTTGGCAAGTTTCCTTGACCTGTATTTCCACTATCTAATCAGTGGATGCTTGTTCCATGCTGTCAAGGTTTATCTTTGTTTGTGTCAGTTGTTCTGTGATCTTGGAGGTGTCTAATAATGGTGGAAAATATGGCCTAAGGGGGTCTACATTGAACATTGGGTATAGGCCAAGGAAGGGTGGAGTCTTGAGCTCAAAAGCATTGATACCCACAACCTTAGTGATAGTGTAAGGCCCATAACGAAGTGGGCGGAGCTTTTGTTGGGGCCCTGTGAGATGCTCTTTTTGAAGATGTAACCAGACTTTGTCTCCAACCTAAAAATGGTGCGGTACCCTATGTTTATCATGGCGCTACTTGTACTTAGCATTGGATTTCTGCAAAATCTCCTAGACATGATGGCGGATGTGTTGAATCTGCTCAATGAATCTGATGTCTTTGTAGGTCTCAGACTAAACATGGGAAGAGTTTGTCTATGTGGTGGCAATAAATTTTGCAACATCAATGGGACCCAAGGGTTGGAATCCCAACCCCACATGAAATGGGATATGGTCGGTGGAGCTATGGAGAGCCTTGTTGTAACTATGCTTAACATAGGGGAGACTCTTATCCCATGTACGTGGATGCTTAGAGTTTTACATGCGTGGGATGTGCACAATAATCTGATTGACAACCTCTGTTTGGCTGTCTATTTGGGGGTGCAAATAATTTGATTTAGTGAGCTTGGTGTCCAATAGTGACTAGAGACTCGACCAAAATCTGTTGAGGAACCTGTTGTCTCGGTCGAAGATGACGATCTGTGGTATCCCAAAATGGACCCACACTCATTCAAATAAGAGCTTGACAATATTTGTTGCTGTGATAGTATTCTTGCACACTGTGAGGGTGGCCATCCTTGAAAACCAATCAGCGACCACAAATACACAGTCAATGCCTTGCTTGGTGGATGAAAGGTCACACATGTAATCCATTGAGATGGATTCCCATGGCTTATCAGAAGTAGGAAGAGGGGTGTATAATCCTTGCTTCTTGATGGTTGGCTTGGAGATGGCATAGGAAGTGCAAGATCTAATATACTTGATGACGTCCTATCGAATTTTTGGCCAATAAAAATGTTTCTGAAGAACAGCCACAGTTTTCTCCACGCCAAAATGTCCTGCCATTCGACTGTAGTGGGCTTCCCAAATCAGTTTTGCACACTGACTTGTAGGAACACAAAGATGGCCCAGATGGCATAATAGTTAGTCCTGAATGTGAAATTTTTTTATATTCATGCTTGTACCCAAGATTTGATAGGTGGCGGCGAAGTCTAAATCTTCTTGATAAAATTGGGGCCACTCAGATGTCTCATATCCACAGGAATGGAGAACAGTGGTGAGTGCAGCCATGGGAAGTCAACTGAGGTAGTCAGTGACATAATTTGAGATCCTGGTCTTATACTTGACGTTGAGATGGAACTACTACAGCTAGGTGGACCACTTCTTATGGCGTTCGTTCTACAATTTCACCTTTGTTTGTATGAACTATAGAGGCTTGTGATTAGTGTGGATGATCGTCTCCTTTCCTAGAATGTAATGTTTCCATTGAAGACATGCTTGTACAATGGAATACATTTATTTGTTATAGGTGGGGTTTTTCCAGACAGTATCTGACAGTGTCTCACTATGGTATTCCACCAGATGATTGTGCTAAGTGAGAACTACGCCTACAACATAGTCAGATGCATCAGGCTCAATATTGAATAGTTGTTGCAAATCGGGAACGGAGAGTACTAGAGTTGATAACAAGCAATGCTTCAGATCATTGAATGTTTGTTGTTGTTCCTTCCCCTACACTAAATTTACCCTACCACCACCCTTGGTCACCTGGCTGAGGGCCCATGCAATATGGGAGAATCCCAACACGAACCGTCGGTAGAAGTTCGCCAGTCCCAAGAACCTCCTAATATCGATTAGTGTGGTCGAGGTTGGCCAGTCATGGATGACTTGGATATTAGCTAAATAAACATATACCCCATGCTCATCAACAATGTATCCCAATTATTGGACAATGTTCATGCCAACAGAGCATTTTTCCAAGTTGGCATATAGCTTGTGTTGTCGCAGAGTGCTCAGAAGTTGTTGAATATGTCAGGTGTGATCCTCCCAAGTTTTGTTAAAGATGAGGATGTCATCCAAATATACCACCACAAAAGAGTTGGTGAAGGGTCTCAATACATCTTCCATCAACCTCATGAAATTGGTTGGTGCATTGGTTAATCCAAAGGGAATGACCAATCGTTCGAAGAGACCTTCTTTATATTTGAAGTTTGTCTTCCATACATCAATTGGTTCGATGGGAACCTGGTGGTATCCATACTTTAGGTCAATCTCGTTGAAGAACATTTCCCCCTTGAATTGGTCAAGAAGGTCATCAATCTTGGGAATTGGGTACTGGTTCCTGACTATGATTTTTTTTAAGGCTTTGTAATCAATACAGAGTCACCAAGTATTGTACTTCTTCTGCACCAATACAATCGAACTTTCACAAGGGGAGGAGTTGGGTATGATGTGCCCCTTTTGAATAATCTATTGGATCTGACGCCTGATTTCATAATTTTCTTTTAGCAAGCGATGATAGATTGATCCATTAGGTAGAGGTGCACTGAGTTTAGATCAATTGGATGCTTGACTTGGAAGTGTTTCGATACCTCGGTGGGTGAGGAGAATATGTCTTTGTATTCTTCCACTATCCCATTCACTTTGTTTTGTTGCCAAGAGAGGCCTTTTGTAGAGGCCACAGATTTGGAAATGACCTTCTACTTACTGTGAGCACGGATCACAAAGAAGATGAACTTCTTGGTCTATGAAATGACCTTACTGCATTTCCTAGTAGAGATTAAAGAAATAGTGGTAGCCAACTCTACCTCTAGTATCATGTATAATTGTCTACCCAAAGTAATAATAACACTGCGGGGTCTAGGCATGTACATAGCATGACGCTTCCACAAATATGGTTGTCCTAAAATAACATCACAAACTTCAAGGGGATAAATATCACAAAATACCTCATCTTTGAAAGGCTTGATGTCATAGGGTAGACGACACTATTAGCTAACACAGAGATCTCTTCCTTGGCGAAGCCAGCCGATGGTGTAGGTGCTACACATCAAAATTACTCACTTCAATGATGACCTATTGTCATTGTTACAAGTGTCGCAAGTGTTGCAAACATCATATTGCCATCTTGCCTATGTCGTGTCTCTAACAACATCATAAGGACACTTAAGACACCTTTAAAGACTAGTTTAAGAAGGAGAAATCATCTGATGAGGAGTACAAATAATTTTCCATGGAGAAGACCACTTAAATATTATTTTTGAAGGGCATCACTCCCCTACCCACTGTTAGGGAGTGCCAACGCTCCCCACCCCTCTTTGGGGGAGCGTTGCAACACTCAGGACACCATTCTGGGGGAGCGTTGGGATTTTTTGAAGGAATTTTGGGCATCGCTCCCCTACCCACTATCAGGGAGCACAAGTGCTATGTACCCTCCTTTGGGGGAGCATTGCAATGCTCTGTGCACCCTTTTGAGGGAGCGTTGGCCTGTTTGAGCAAATTTTGGGTTGTTGAGGAAAATCAGGGAAAAATCCCCTTCATCTTGGAAATCCGTTGAATTCAAATCTGAGGTCAAGGTTGGATCTTAGGGAGGATCCACAACTGAAAGACAAAAGATCCTCAACCTATCCCAAGAATCTCTAAGGTGGTTGGGTCTCTCCGAGCTTATATAAGGAGGACTTCTCATGGTAAAAGCACATGGAAGTTTAGAGGAATCAAACTTATGATCTCATCAAGAAGATATCAGTGAAGTTACAGTCATTCTAATCGTGGAACTTTTAAGCAAGGGTCTGGACAAAGAGATCTTGGTGAAGTTGTTGCATCTACATATATGGTTGTAAGCACTTTGCTTTGTTTTCATTAATATAAATATGTGCTTGGCCTATTTCCTTTAAGTTTGTGTATGATTCATAAACTTGTTTCTTTTGATATATATATTATGAAGCTAATCATGGTAGAGTAGGAAGTATGTTTCATTGTTGTTGCTCATTGTATTGCAGGACCTTCTCAAGAACTTGGCAATCAAGATCATCCTGGATCAAGCAAGGAAAAACGTCGGTAAAGGTATTTACCTTTATTTATTCTTCTTCCTTGAATAGTTTATCTTCATGAAAAGGAATGGCAGTGTCAACATTAGCACCTTTCTATCTTGGTTATAGGGGTCTAGTATCCAAGAGGAAATCCACTTGTCCGCAGGGGGATTTTCCTATAACAGAAATTGGCGACTCCACTGGAGAGGAAATCCACTTGATCTTGCTTCCTTTCCCACTCGTTAAAAGGTTTGAAATGGCGTCTTTTGAGTGATAATTGATCTCTTTTTCGGCCTCGCGAGACTAACATTACGAAAAAGGACAACCCTAGAGTCGTCTTTAAGTCATTTTTAGACTCTCTAAATATGAAAAATCACCGATTTTACCTTCTCTGGACTCGTTAATCAATCATACATTGAAGGGCCTATACAGGAACGAACCCTTACTTCTTCTAGTTTGTTAAACAAAGGAAGAGGGACTTACCGAAGGTGAGTTATATCGAGCATGTGTTACCCTCCTCGATCTTATTAAATCAAAAAGAGGTACTCGTCTATCTGGATGGGGGAAAAAATTGAAGGAAGCAAGCTAAGAATTTGTTAAGAACATTACCAGTAACTCTTATGGTCGCCCTTGAACATGACACTTTTTCTTTGCATGCATTTTAAATCTGTTGAACCTCTGCACTGAACTAATCCTCTGATTTTTCTTACTCCTTTGGGTCACCCAAAAAAAGTCACAGTATCCATTGCATCATCATGTTTTGGTCCATGTCATGTTTTTTTTGTTGTGCCTCAGTGTTCAAGGGAAGTATCTGCCTCGAGAGTCAACCATCAAAAATATCCTATTTCAATACCTATGTCAATCCATGTTCATTTGATCCACCAACTTACATCTTTGTGTCAGTTTCGTGTTTTTTATCGGGGATACATCAAGGCCCTCCTGCAACAAGTCTATTCTTGTCGACTTCAACACATTATCTAGGAACTAGACTTAGAAACCAGTTAGTACCTTGGGACCTGCATGCCTCAATGGCAGGCATCCTCGCTTCCGACAGTGGGTTTACATAATTTACCCCTGATTGGATGATTCCATGAATGTTCAACTTCATCTCATCCATTCACATTCGTTGGGATGTACTATAGTACCTTGGGAATCATTGACATCAATGGTGATTTCTCTCGCATTTGTTAACTTTTTACATCATTGACCGGCTATCAAGTGGTCTCTACCATGTTCGACATCAGGACATCTATTCGCATGGTTAGATTTGTACTACATCAAGATTAGTAAGAAGACCCTGTGTTGAGTCATCACTCTTATATGTACTTTTCCTAGGTTGCGACGGAGTTTCTTTTGAACATTGACACATATATTGTCACATAGATCCTCTTTGTATTGGTCATGGCTATGTCTTGTCATCTCATTGATCCACTATGTATTCTTTGTGGCTACGATCAGTTCAGGTCATAGGAGTATCGATCCACATTGTATCTTGAGTGGCTATACCTTTTTGTCAATATAATTATGGATCCACGGTGTATTTTATGGTGGCCATACCTTGAAAGTCTTTGTCACCCAAGCATAGGTATGATTGCCTTGGGTTTGAAACATGTCATAATATTTGTTTGATGGTTGTGTGCAGCTTCTACCAGGTTCTCCGCGTCCATACCCTTGCTTGAAAAAGTCTACAAAGTACTTCAGTCATCATGTCTTCTAACTTCGTACTTTGGGGGGCAATCTGTTACACATCAAAACTACTCATGTCAATGATGACCTATTGTCGTCGTTACAAGTGTCACAAGTGTCACATTTTTGGTCGCAAGTGTCACAAACATCATACTTCCATCTTGCCTATGTCGTGTCTCTAACAACATCATAAGGACACTTAAGACACCTTCAAAGACTGGTTTAAGAAGGAGAAAACATCTTATGAGTACAAAGCATTTTCCATGGAAAAGACCACTTAAAAATGATTTTTGAAGGAAAACACTCCCCTACCCACTGTCAGGGAGTGCCAACGCTCCCTACCCATCTTTGGGCGAGCATTGCAACACTCAAGACACCATTCTAGGGAAGCGTTGGGATTGTTTGAAGGAATTTTCGGCAGCACTCCCCTATCCACTGACAAGCAGTGCCAACTCTCTGTACCCTTCTTTCGGAGAGCGTTGCAATGCTCTGTGCATCCTTTTGGGGGAGCACTAGCCTGTTTGATAAAATTTTGGGTTGTTGAGGAAAATCAGTGAAAAATCCCCTTCATCTTGGAAATCAGTTGGATTCGAATCTAAGGTCAAGGCTGGATCTTAGGGAGGATCCATGACTGAAGGAGAAATATCCTCAACCTATCCCAAAAATATCTATGGTGGTTGGGTCTCTCCAAGCTTATATAAGGAGGCCTTCTCATGGTAAAAGCACATGGCAGTTTAGAGGCATCAAACTTATGATATCATAAGGAAGATATCAGTGAAGTTAAATTCATTTTGATAGTGGAACTTTTGAGCACGGGTCTGGAAAAAGACAGCTTGGTGAAGTTGTTGCATCTACACCTATGGTTGTAAGCACTTTGCTTTGTTTTCATTAATACAAATATGTGCTTGGATTGTTTCCTTTAAGTTTGTGTATGACTCATAAACTTGTTGCTTTTGATAGATCTATTATGAATCTAATCATGGTAAAGTAGGAATTATGTTTAGTTGTTGTTTCTCATTGTATTGCAGGACCTTCTGAAGAACTTGGAGATCAAGATCAGTCTGGATCGAGCAAGGACAAACATCAGTAAAGGTATTTACCTTTAATCATTATTCTTCTTTGAATAGTTTAGCTTCATGAAAAGCCATGTCATTGTCCACATTACCACCTTTCTGTCTTGGTTATAGGGGTCTAGTATCCAAGAGGAAATCCACTTGTCCGCAGCGGGATTTTCCTGTAACAGTAGGGATGCAGGTGTGGTGTCATTGGAAGGTCCAACCGCTTGATGACCTCTGCTGAAATCAAGTTCTTCTGACTACCGATATCGACAATAAAATGAAGCGGAGCCCCCTTTACCCACATCTATGAGTGAAAGAGGCATTCCCCTTCCTCTGGTTCTTTTGGTTTGCCTATCCGTACTTTGGTGGTAGCGACAATGGCACTGGTTTTAGCATCGATAATCTGCTTCCCCCCTTTGGGATTTGATTTGTAATCGGAATCATCCTCTGACTCGGAAGCCTTCAGCTCGGCCATGAGTGACTGCTTGGAGCGACATTCTTCAGTGTTGTGCCAAGGGATTTTATGGTACTCACACCATTTTCCCATGTCCTTCTTCCTCTTCTCATTTCCCTTCTTGTGTTGCATCTTGGAATGGTTGTCCTGGCAGTGGCCATCTTTGCTCTATCCCTTGTTGTGTCGGTTGGGATCTCCTTTTCCCTTCTTTGGCTATGAGGAGTTTGCAGATCCAAACTCTCACCTCTTCTTCTTAAATTTCTTCTTGATCTTGACAGTGTATCTATGAGTCGTACCCAATGAGGTGATGTCCAGAAACTCCATTTTTGTTTGAATGTATCTATGCAAACAACCAAGATATTTGAGCACCATATGTCACTCAGAGTTGTTTATACCTAATTTGGTTCATAGGGTATGGAAAATATTGGTGAAATATGGTATTGTTTGGTCCCTTTCTTGACGCAAGGTGGTCCATCTGGTGTACTGGTCCTCGTAGCTTCCAACAGGGTAGTATTGTTCTTTAATGGCATCCCAGAAGGAATTCCATGTAGGGGAAACCAAAAATATTACAGATTCCTCTATGGCCCTTTGCTCAAAGTAAGTGTCCCACCAGTCCTTAACATGGGGGATGACCTTGAGGAGTGCAAAATTAATATTTTCCCTATCAGAAAAACTGTGGACCACAAAATACCCTTCAAGCAGATTCAACCATTTATCTACAACATTTGCATCTATCAATCCTTTAAATAATGGAATATCAAAATTTACCTGTACCTTGAAGGGGGTTGCATGGCCTCTTGATGAATATGCTTCTCCTATGGGCAGTCGCCAAAGGATCTACACAAATTTGTCCATCATTTCGTTTCTTTGTCATGCAAGGGCTTTCTTGAGAAACATTTTAAAATTATCTCATTCCCCATCATCCTTATTTTTGTCTCCCATGGGTTTTTGTTGGGCTTGACACGACCGATATTGCAACGAATTGATTGGTTCGAGTCCCAATTTCTTATACCCAGATCTTGTCGGGGACATGCACAAAAAAAAAAAATGAAGAGCAGACCACTCTAATACCATTGATCCAGATTTAGGAGTGGAATGAACAGATTAACGGACTAAATACAATAAACACGGAGATATGAAGAACAACACAGATATTTAGTGAACAATATCTTCTATTGAATAAATGAAATAGGCTGAACTGTAAAACTACAGAACTAAAACACTTACTCGAATGGTGGTAGCTATCTCTGAGAAGAGATGTAGCTACTACACGCATCCGTCTGAGCATAGTGATTACAATGAGGCTCCAGAAACCTTTTTTATATTACTCATGAATGCCAAAACCCTAGACATCCAAAAACCTAACCCTAGGAGGTGAAACGCCAAACATCATGTGGGCCCCTATGGGTAAGTTGGTACCTCAACTTATCGGGGTCATAACTTTTGCATACGACCTCCGTTTTAGGTGTGTGGTAGCCCATTGGAAAGGTCTTTCAGAGAACTACACATTATGTTGTCAAACTATAACTCTGTCTATAGTTTGACTGTGGTGATACAAAAAAACATTGTTTAAGGCCCCAAAACAACCCTGGAAGTACAACAAGATGTGCTGACATGAAAACATATAAAATAAGTCATTTGGATTAGGTGAGAGGCCACCAATATCCACCTGGAATATGTCTAGGGCCTCAGACAAACCCAGAAGTGTAGAACCCACAATTACAAATAAGTACAGAAGAATGTGTTGAACTAAAAATGGACAAGAGGAGCCAGTTGGAATAGGTGGGTAGCCACCACTATCCACCAGAATCAAAATTTGAGTGATTTCTCCTCTTTGACCAGCTAGGGTGGATGGTCTCACCACCAAAACCAATCTTCCAAACTCTTTAGGGTTTTCGTCCCAAGAGCTAAATCCAGAAGAGTTCTCTCCAAATCAATATCAAAATAATAATCAACATAATGGGGGAATATGAGCCCCGATTTGTCTTTTATACCCCCCTTTCACCTTTTTCCCCTCAAGTGACTTTTAATTCATCTTTAATATTTTCTCATAAAATCACTTTATTAATTTAATGACCCTTTTTACTCCAAAAAGTGATTAATTCACCTTTATGACTTCTCCGGCCACTGAAAGTCACTTTTCATCATCCCATCTTGTAGATATTTTCTCCTCGGTTGCAACGAGCTATTACACTAAGGTATTTCTCCAATAAAAAAACTCCAAATAATACGTTTAGTGTAATTAATTAAAATATGCCCAATAATAATCCTATTTTACGGGAATCATCAGAATGCAACGAAACCAAGAAAAAGTTGTGTGGAATTGATCCCAATGATGAATAATGGTAAATAAACTAAGTTGGGCCCCATAAAACTCCTCCAAACCTTATGGGCTCACTGATGACCTAGTCTCACCCATATGGCCTGGCTGACTCAAGCCTCTTGAAGTTACTCTAACTGCATAATAATGGAATCCAAAAATGGGGACATGGCATTATTCGATATCAGGCATCCCACACGGGATTTATCCATCCAGATGAGGTCTTGCAATTCTGCGTCGAGGGAATACTAGTTCTTCCATATCTTGGCCAATAAAGCCTCTACGTGCTTGATCCATCGCCACTAGAGTTTGGATACTAAGGCTTGACCAACTCCCAGAGGATCTCAGATTCTCACTCCACCATGGGACTTGGGCTTGGTTAGTTTCTTCCAAGATATTAGGGCCCACTTTTTTTTCCTTTGTTGTCGTCCCCATAGGAAGAACCGCTAGAGGGTTCTTATTTTTTTTAGATTTCCTTTAGGTGCATCTAGAACTGAGAAAAGGTAGAGGGGAATGGAAATCAAGATAGACTTGATAAGGAGGATTCTCCCTGGGAAGGTGAGGAAATGGTGCGTCTAGTTGTTTAGCTTGGATTTTAGTTTTCCCAACAACTCTTTCCAGAAGGTATTCCTGATCACTTTGTTGATTAGCGGGGCTCCTAGATATTTATAAGGGAGGATGGATTTTTGGAAGCCAAGGATCAAAGATATGTTTCTTTGGACATTGATAGGATTATTAAAGAAAAACAATTGAGATTTAGCAAGGTTTATAACCATACCTTAGGCTTCTTTGTATAATTCCAAAATTATCTTGATTTTTTTGGCCTCCTTCACCATGGGCGAGCCCATGAGGAGGTCGTCGTCCAAGAACTAGAGATGGGATAATGGATCCACCTCTTCTCAAATTTTATCCCTTGTAATTTCTTTTTAGACACGGCCTTTTGGATTAATCTCCCCAAACCTTCCACAAGGATAATGTAGAGGTAGGGGGGAAGAGTATCCCCATGTCTGATACCTCTCTAGGGATTGAAGATTTTTAAGGGGGAGCCATTTACGAGGATTGAAAAGAAGGCTATTGATATTAGTCCATATATTCAGTGGATCCAATCCTTAGCGAAGCCAAATGCTTCCAACATCTTTTTGAGAAATTCCCAACTGATATGATCGTAATCCTTTGACATGTCCAATTTAATTAACATACCTGCCTTCTTGGAATTTTTCATGGAATGAACACTTTCATGGGTGACTATGATCCCATCTAAAATTTGTCTTCCTTCCCCAAACCCTCCCTATTCCATGGAGATAATATTTTTGAGAAGGGTCTTGATCCTATTTGCAATGAGTTTAGAAATTATCTTGTAGATAACATTGCATAAGTTATAGGTCTGAATTTATTAGTAATTTTCGTCTCTTTATATTTTGGGATTAGGGATATGAAGGTAGCGTTGAAGGCTTTAAGAATGGTCTTAGAGGACCTTGATTCTTCGACACCTACCAAAATGACGTTCCCTATAATTTTCCAACATTTTTGGAAAAAATATGTTGTGAATCCCTCCAACCCTGGGGATTTGCCTAGATTCCTTTCCATTACTTTCCTCCCCACTTCCTCCAAGGAGGTCAAAATCATCAGAAATATTTTTTTCCAAGTTGACTAGTTGTGGACTATAGACATTGATCTTTTGGATGGCCTCTTCTTTGCTCCCTACAAATTTAGTTAACAGAGATTAGAAATGGTTTACCAGTTCCATTTCTATACCATCGACATAATCCAATCTTTCCCCCGAGGGTCTGATTAGGGAGGTGATCATGTTTTGGTTCCTTCGTTGAAACACGGAGTTATGGAAAAACTTTATGTTCATGTCTCCTTCTTTCATCCACTTGAATCGAGATTTTTGGTTCCATAGGATCTCTTCATGCTTGTCCCTTTGATCTGGTTCCAGCCTGAGTTGTTCCTCCCTATTTCTAGCTTCCTCTATCTGGTCTCCTAATATAGCTTCCAATTGAATGGCCACTATTTCTGATTTTAGACATTTATTTTCCTCAAAGATGTTCTCAAACACCTCATTGTTCCACTTCTTAATCTAGAGCTTGACGTGTTTCAATTTTTGTTGAACTTGGTACATTTTGGTGCCATACAAGCCTGGGTTTTCATTCCACCAAGTTTCAATATTCTGTAAAAATTTTGGTATGATCCATCCAAAAAATTTCAAAACGAAAAGGTTTAGGGTGGGGGGAAATTTTCTCCTCCAAAGAGAGGCTAATCAGCCAGTGGTATGAGCCATAAAAGGAGAGGACTTCTGTCGAAATTGCTTCTTGACCCTGAAATAGGGTTTCTGACGTTAATAATCTATCAATACTAAGAACTATTTTTTCCCCACTCCTTCTGTTACTCCATGTAAAAGGGCCATTATTGGATTGAATATCAATAATTCTATGGTTCTCTATCCATTCACAGAAAGCCCCACTAAGCCCCACTTTCCCTCTCCAAATGTCTTATCCCACCTTTCTTCTCCCAGAGAGCAGAGTTCATATTAAAATTGCCCCCAATGATTCAATGATCTGTATTTTTCAAGTCAATACATAAGGTTGGGGGGGGGATGTAACTTCTATATTTTGTATACCTTCCAAGCCTTATACATTTTCAGTTACATTCAGCAGCAGCAGCAGATTCTGAACATTCAGCAGAGAAGATCCAGCAGCAGATTCAGCAGTAACAATAGATTCCGAACATTCAGCAGAAAAGATCCAGCAGCAGCTTCTGAACATTCAGCAGAGGAGATCTAAGCAGCAGATTCCAAACATTCAGCAGAAGATCCAGCAGCAGATTTAGCAGCAGAAGCACCAACAATAAAGATTCACTTTTTCGACCTC
>JZKD02S0782020.1:106251-116417 GCA_000966675.3 Picea glauca
CGTTCAGGCTCGCTGAAATAGTCTTTGTATTAGCGAACTAGTACTGAGTCAGGTTATTTAGGTTTATGTTTTCAAGTTTACAAGCAAATTTCTACCGATGTATCGAACCCCGGTGACATGTCCACTGTTATTAATACAAAGCTCCTCTAATCGTTTCTGTCAAAAAAAAAAACATATTCTTGAATATATTGTTTGTTATTCATGTTCAACATTAAGGATAATAATATGTAGTGAGTTCTTTAAAGGAGCACGACATTTTCTAATCCCAAACCTATATTGTCTTGCAACTATTTTGTAGCTCGTCATACAATTATCATTAAAATCTAATTAATATAATTAAATAATTTTGAAATATTTAGATCAATTAATATAGATAAAGGATAATTAGTTTTTGGTTTATCATGGCATTTTGAATAAACATTTTATTTGAAAGATTAGTTTTGAAAAATAAGATCAATTAATATATAGAGAAAGGATAATTAAATATTGAATTATCATTACATTTTGAATAAACATTGTATTCATCATTATCATTTTAAAAAGTAAAATTAATTAAGTTTTGATTTATAATTACATGTTGACTGAACATTTCATTTATAATTAAAATAACAAAACCAAATTATATATATATATATATATATATATATATATATATATATATATATATTAATGATAATTTTTTGTTTTATTGACACCTTAAATGAACAATAACAATAATAATTGCCAATGTTACTCTACATTACTCTATCCCAATTTCTCCTTCCACGGGCATGGATGCTCTTAAATTAAATCCTAAAAGAACTCAAAATTGGTGAAGGGTGCTTCCTCTTCAAGAGACATCTTTGAAAACAAAAGCACAACGCTCAACACGAGGCCCGTTGGTTGCAGCTAACAAGCCTGACTCTTAAAATCTTCTTTCAATTCGACAAACACTGAAAACGAAATTGAATTCCTTTTGAGATCCAAAAGCCAAGATTTTTAAGCAAAAGATGGTAACACAACGTTTTCTTTTAAATAAATGTTTGTGTATGTTATAAATTTTAAAGAAATTGTTCTACTATATAAAGTGGTATAATCATTTATTTTTTAAATGATTAGCACTTGTCGCGCTCACAGGCTTTGTTTATTCTCTGGTGTGGCCTTGTCACACTCTGTTTCTAGTTAGCACTTGCCCCTCTTGGCTTACTTGTTTCCCTCTCAAAGTCATGCATCGAGAGTGTGGAAGGTATCGACGAGGCCCAGGCAATTATAGATATTTAGCTAATCGTTGTTTCCCCATCATTGCCCCCTTAATTTCTTCTAAATCGCCTTCTCCCCCGACCTCTCCCTCTACCAAGGCACCAAGTATGGCTATTGATCGAGAAGTGGATAGTTGGGGATGTGTTGTCATAGAAGAGGACTTTCCTTCTACTCCTCACTGTAGGACCTTCCCTATGGCCTCCAAGGACCATTCAAAAGTCAAAAGAGCATAATTTGCATGCCAATTGGTCTCAGGATGACAACAATATTCCATCTAAGTTTATAGGCATTCATGCGGATGTAATCCAGTCCTTATCAAATAGCTCACCCGAGGATTACTCGGGTTGTGTTGTCATTGAGGAAGAGGCTCCATCTGACCCTCTTTAGGATAATATGAAGTCATTGGGTGACAATGCACAGGAAGAAGATCCCACCATGCGTGGCTTCTTCGAGGAGCACCTTCAACTTCTCTTTGACATTCGCAGGGATGCAACGGACCAACTGTTCAGAGAGGAGAATATAAGTCACATATTGGACGCTCTCTTAAAATCCTTATTAGGAGAGTCTACCATCAACCGCTACCCTGAATGCCATCAACCATATATCTTTGCTCCTACTTGGTATCATCCTCCTCATGTTGATGGGGGAAATGGCACTTCTGATGTATGAATTTCAATTTATGTTTATGCTCCAGTTTTATTTTCTTAATCATGATAGGCCTAGTTTTGGAAGGCTTTCAATCCTCTTTTGTAATGCTCATAGCTACTTGGACATTATAGCTTTAGCAATTTGGACAATTATAGACACCTTCAAAGGAGCCTGGTGTTGGCTCTGGTTTCCAATGTTGGCAGGCCAAATTCCAGGTTCCTTAGTATATGTATGGCATTCAGTTTTTTGAGGTAATACAAATATTTAACTTACAAAGAAAATATGTTTCTAGAAATTCCTCGGATGGGGTGCTTCTCAGTGCTCATGATCATGTGGTGGGCACGACTGAGGAGGTTCCTTTCCCGAGACAACAAATGGTTGGGGGATTCTAGCAACATCCCACACCCATCACTTTGGAAAATTCTCTAGATGACACCCTTGTTGACGTCAAGGTCCTTTAGAGGTATCACATGCTGGTGGGTAATTATGATCAGGAATAGGTAGAGGACCATCTCATTCACATCTTGCATTCGCATGATGGGTATGAGGTTAGTGAGGTTTCCAAGTTTAGAAACAACATTGGGAATGGAGGTGGGAAACATCATTCGACCATCGAGCAACATCAACGACATAATGAAGAGGAAGAGCCCATGATTGCAAATCATCTCCCCCCTCATGATTAGCTCGATCATGGAAGATATTGTGGTTAACTTAAGGGGTTTTAATCTGATTATGAGCGCATTAAATTGGGTCTGTGAGGGATGGGATTCAGGTTCATCCTTTCTCAAGTATACTAATCACTCTCCCATTACTCTTGATTCTACAACTAGTTTATTTCTCCTTTTTCAGTAAGGAAATGGATCCATGAGGAAGGAAACCTTCCCATCCCCACTCAGCATAGCCCTTTCGTGTAGTGAAATTTTCCATTGATGTGACCGAATTCTATGAGGACTTTGTCCCAGAGACAGACAAAGAAAATATGAAAGATCTTGAGGACGAATTTCACCAAATCGGGGAATTTCAAGATGATGATGATGTGGAGGTTCAAGTTGGGAGTTTCATTCCCAATTTGGGATGTACCTTGACCATAAATTCAAAGTTTTACCGCACCCTTGAGTTGTACTGGCACACCAAAACCATGGTGGCCATTGGTATGCTTCCCAAGGAGTAGGATTTTTTTCAATTGAAGAGTAGGCAGAAAGCTCTAGAGATCCAAAATGCATATTTAACTGAAGTGGTCACTTGGCTCACCAAACGTCAATGAGGTAACTTCATTCATCCTACATGGAACTATGTGGGTATTGAAACCTCAACTGTAGCTACTCAACGATAGACCATGGACCTTATCAAATCTCAGGTTCAACATGAAAACTGACATCTTGCTCTTTGTTTTTCCTTTTGTTATTATGCTATCTAGGATTTTAGATATGGTAATAAGTATAGTCAAACATGAACTGGATAGGCATTACAATTCTAAATTGGTGATTAGATTGTTAAGTATTAAGACACAGTTTCCCCTCAAGAGCAGGTAGTATTTTATTTTTGTGTGATATGGAGCCCCAGGGACTGTCATGGTCTCTATAGGATTGGAATTATAGAGCCTCCCTTGTATGCATGTATGTAATGTTTTGTCAATGTTTAATATAGAAACTTACTTACAAGAAAAAAGATGTTTCTAGAAAGTATATGATCTTATTACAGATAGTCTTGGCAGTGACAACAAGGGATATTAACTTTCATGGATATTTGGTTTTGGAATTAATATCTAGTTGATCGGCTAAGAGCTCATTTTCTTTGGATGTAAAGCAATAATTTAATGGTCCCCAAAACCCAAATACATTTAAAAAAGTAAAAGTTTACCCCCTTACAACCACTAAGAGAGCATTTTAAGTGGCATAGTTTTCCTTGAATAATGATGATGAGTCAATGTACATTTTCAAATAACAACAAGTTATCACCATCTTCACTATTGATTAATCACTAAATTATAATAGATTTTACCCCTTCCTAAAAATAAAAAAATAAAAATTCCTAACGCCTTCCCAAAATTAAAAAAGGGAAAAAAAAAATTGACTCTCAATTGATTTTGACCTTATACTATAACGAGATCCCAATTAATTTATATTGGTTATATCACCAGACTCCATAGACCTCTAAACTCGGTTTTCTCCTTAATTAAATTTTTTTTTGTTAAACTATTCACATCATTTGTATTATCTTAAACGAAATTGTACAAACATTGTGGTGTTGGTCTACCACATGCGAGACTAGGCCTACAACAATATAGTTTATCAAGATTTAAAAACCATTGTATCTTAATACTATAGATCAAATAATGACAAAAGTTATAAACAACAAAGAAAAGTATGATATAAGGCTACCTATTATACTGATAACTGAAATGAGGTGGGGCAAGAGTTCCCATTTCTCTGGAGCTGGAAAAAATATAATCTAGACTTAAAAAAAATGAGAAAAATAAACTAAAGGAGGATGGTCATCCACCACAGGAACCTGGGGCTAAGGATAGTCCAGGTTGGTTAGGTCCATTCCAACTACCTTCTCTGCCAGCAAATTGAGCTTGTGATCCACAAGCTTTACCTGGAGTTGCACCTCATTTAACCAAAGGAGTATTTCCTGGTGGGCTTCATGCCTTTCCACCAAAACTTTGCCCACTAACATTTTTAAATGCCAATAGAGATTAATGATCTTGAATTACTGGGAATCTCATTCCCGCATAGAAGCTAGGTTAGGGACCCAGGATCGAGTGTCGTCAGTGACCTCCTCATTGGAGATAAAATTTGTGAGAACCCTGGCATCTGCCTCAGCAAGGTCGATTTTTGTTTGAATTTCAGGAGTGGTGTGTGCATGGTAGTTAGTAGTTGAATACTCAAATGCAAAGATTACTTTGAACCTTGAAGTTGTGTGATGACCACCCTTGGAGCAACGATGGGAGCCACTTTGAACCATAGCAGTAAGAGGGAGGGGAAGGCAGTAAATAAATCATAGCAGGGGAAAGCCAAAGGGGTCTGAAGGGGAAAATATCAAGGCAATGCATAGAGTGATGAGAGAAGAGGGAGAAAACAATAGGTTAAGCGACCAGAGAGGGGGGGAAATAATCCATTCGGGAGTTGTAGGAGCCATAACTATTAATAATTTTGTCTAGAGAACGAGGATCTTGGGGAGGATAGATGAGGGGATCGGTCTGTAGAGAAAGGACGTCGTCGAGCAAGAGCACAAAGCTAGGTGATGCTGCATGAGGAGAAATGAAGGAGGGGAGGGTCGGATGTTCATTTATTAAGCATAGGAGGATGGGTGGTTGCAAACCTCGAGGAGTGGCCCCCTCACTGGATCCCATCCATTTCTCCACCATTTGTGGAAACATACTTAATGTCTAAACAGTCGTTGACATGGTCTGGCGCAAGCACAAGCATTAATTAAAAGGCATCTACAAGCCTTCATGCTCATGGACTAGTCATGGAAATTTGGAATTGCAAATCCCCCCTTGCTATGCATTTTCCTCTTCCACCATAAACGTTTCTATCTCTATCCCTGTCATCAAAGAATGATAAGATTCCATTAAGTCTATTTATGTCCACGTTGCTTGGATCTTTCATTTTTCCTATTGCATTACGTCTGTAAAGCATTGTGATATACATGTATACTTAACTCAAAATCATTGTCACCCACAACCTTGGTGATAGTGTAAGGTCCATAGAGAAGTGGAAGCAACTTCCGATGGGGTCATGTAAGGTGCTCTTTCTTTAAATGCAACCAAACCTTGTCTCCCAAAAACTTGTGTGGAACCTAGTGTTTATCATGGTGTTGCTTGTACTTAGCATTGCCTTTCTGTAAAATATCATGGACCTATTGGTGGATGTGTTGAATCCTTTCAATGAATATGGTGGATTTGTTGGCCTCAAATTGATCATGGGAAGCTTCTACATATGTGGACGTAAGGGGAAGTGCTACATCAATGAGGCCCAATGGTTGAAATCTCAGGCCCACCTAAAAAGGGTTTTGGTCAATCAAGCTATGGAGGGATCTGTTGTAGATGTGTTGAACATAAGGAAGGCTCTCATCCCATGTGCATAGATTCTTGGATTTGTACATGCACAATATATGCATGATCATCCTATTGACGATGTATGTCTTTCCATCAGTTTGGGGGTGGAAGGAAGTGCATTTAGTGAACTTCGTGTCTAGAAGTGAGTAGAGATCGACCAAAATGTACTCAAGAACTTGTTGTCCCGATTTGATATGATGGTACATGGTAGTCCAAAGTGCACTAACACACATTCGGAGAAGATCTTAGTAGTGGCCTCAGTTGTGATACTCTTCTTGCAGGCTATCAGAATGGCCATCTTAGAGAATCGATCAACAACCACGAATACACAATCATTGCCATATTTGGTTGAGGGGAGACCTAACATGTAGTCCATTGAGAGGGATTTCTAGGGCCTATCGGGAGTAGGGATAAGGGTGCACGGTCCTTGTTTTTAATGGTTGGATTGGCAATGGAGCAGGCAGTGCAGGACACTTTTTAGTATTGCTACTATCTTGTCCACACCAAAGTGTCTTGCCATCCGACTGTAGTGGGATTTCCAAATCAGATTCACATGCTTGCTTGAAGGAACACAAAGATGACCTAGATCATCCTGAAGATGAAGGTTGGAAACAGTCATGCATGTTCCCAACATATGGTAAATCGTAGCGAAGTTAGGATCGCTTTCATAGTGTTGGGATCACTCTGAGGTCTTATGCTCGCAAGAGTCGAGCACCGTGGTTAGTGTTGTGATTGGAGGTCAACTAAGGCAGTTAGTGACATGATTGGTGCTCCATTTATTATATTTAATGTTGAGGTGAAACTATTTCCAATATGTGGACCACTTTTGAAGGCGATCATTCTGTAATTTGTTTTATGTTTGCATCAACTCCAGAGGCTTGTGATATGTATGGATGATTGTCTCCTTATCTAGAATTTAATTCTTCCATTGGCAACAAGCTTGTACAATGTAATACATCTCTTTATCATAGGTGGGGTACTTATGGAAAACAACTGAGAGTGTCTAACTATGATACGCCATCGGATGACCGTGTTGAGTGAGCACGACACCAACAACGTAGTCTGAAGCATATATCTCAATCTCAAAAGGCTGTTACAAATTGGGTAAGGCGAGAATCCAGGCTGAGCATAAACGATATTTCAGATTTTCAAATGCTTTATGTTGTGACTTGGCCCACACAAATTTATTTTTGCAACCAGCCTTGGTCACTTGGCTGAGGGGCCATGCAATATGAGAGAACCCCAACACGAATCTGCGATAGAAGTTGGCAAGGCCTAAGAAGCTTCGAAGCTCAATTAATTTTGTCAAGGTTTGCCAGTCATGAATGATTTGGATCTTGGCTAGATACACATGCACACCATGCTCATGTATAATGTATCCGAGGAATTGGACCATGTTCATGTCAAAGGAGCATTTCTGCAAGTTAGCATATAACTTGTGTTACGATAAAGTGTGGAGGACCTGTTGAATGTGCTACAAGTGTTCTTCCCAACTCTTGTTGAAGATGAGGATGTCATATAGATATACAACCAAAAAGGAATTGGTGAAAGGCCACAATATTTCATCCATCAACCTCATGAAAGTTGTTATGGCATTTGTCAAGACAAAGGTCATGACCAACCACTCGAAAAAACCTTCTTTAGACTTGAAAGTAGTCTTCCATCCATCAATCAGTTATTTTGGGACCTGGTCATAGAAGGACTTCATATCAATCTTACTAAAGTACTTGGATCCCTTGAGTTGGTCAAGAAGGTCGTCAATTCGTTGAATTGGGTATTGATTCCTAACTGTGATTTTGTTTAGAGCTCTGTAACTAATACAAAGTCACCATGTCCCATCTTTCTTCTACACGAGCATGAATGGGCTTCTGCAGGGTGAGGATCTTGGTCAAATGTACCTTTTTGGAGAAGCTCTTGAATCTGGTGCTTAATTTCGTCATTTTCCAGGAGAGAGCATTGATATACATGTCCATTAGGTAAAGGTGCACCAGGGATCATATTGATTGAATGCTTGACCTAACAGTGTGAGGCACCTTGGTAGGTAAGGTGAAGATCTCTCGGTATTCTTACACGACTTTGTCCACTTGCTTCCACTACGTAGAGAAGCCCTATGTGGAGGCCATGGATGTGGCCACGACCTTCTGTTCACTTTGAGAGCGAATCATGTAGAGGAAAAATTTCCTAGTCTGGGATATGGCCTTCCTGCATTGCTTAGCTAAGACCAAAGAAATTACAGTAGATGGAGCTACCTCCGGTATCTTGTACAATTTTTTTCCCAAAGTAACAATGATACTACGAGGTCTAGACTCATATACAACATGGTGTTTCCACATATATGGATGGCCTAAAATAACATCACAAACTTCAAGTGGGGAAACATCACACAATACCTCATCCTTAAAGGGCTTGATGCCATAAGGTAGGCGACACTGCTGGTTGAAGTGGAGATCTTATCCTTAGTTGAGCCACCCGATGTTGTATGGATGCAAATGTGGTGTCATAGGCAACTCCAACCATTTGACGACCTCTGTTGAGATTAGGCTATTTTGCCTTCCACTATCAACAATGAAATGCAGTGGAGCGCCCTTCACCCACATTTTTGAGTGAAAAAGGCACTCACCTTCCTCCAAATCTTCGGGTTCGTTTGGATGGACCTTGGTGGTAGCGTCTATGGCACTGGGTTGTGCATCATTGATTAGTTTCCCTTTGTTTGGCTCTAAGTTAGAGTTGGAGCCTGGATATGACTCTGAGGATTTCATCTCAGAAACTAATGATTGCTTTGAGCGACATTCATCAGTATTGTGTCAAGGATTTTATGGAACTCACACCACTTCCCAATGTCTTTCTTCATCTTCCCAATACCCTTATTTTCTTACGTCTTAGACTGGTTGTCCCAAGGTTGTCCATCCTTGCTTGGTCTTCTATTCTGTGGGATGTGACTTCCTTTGCCCTATTTTTGTTGTGATGCATTCACAGATCCAAATCCCCACTTATTCCTCTACTTAAATTTTTGCTCGATATGGAAATCATATCAATAAGCGGATCACAGTGACGAGATGTATTGAAAATCCATTTTTGTTTGGATGTACCTATGTATACCCCCAAAATGTTTTATAACTAAATGTCGCTCGATGTCTTTGATACACAACTTGGTGTGTAAGGTATGGAAGGTATTTGTGAACTTAGGCACTGTTTCATCCCTCTCTTGACTCAGTGTGGTCCATCTCATGTACGGGTCATCATAGTTTCCAACAAAGTAATAGTGTTCCTTAACAACATCCATAAAAGAGTCCCAAGTGGGTTCGACCCCAAACATTCCAGATGCCTCTATAGAATTTTGCTCACACTAAGTCTCCCACCAATTTTTTACACGGGGGACAACCTTAAGGAGCACAAAGGTGATCATTTCCCCATCGGAAAAATTGTGGACAAAGAAATAACCTTCTAGCATATTTAACAACTTTTCTAAAGCATCCACATCTATCTGACCTTCAAATACGAGAATATCAAAATTAACTTGTACCTTGAAGGGGGAAACTCCTCCAAAGTGGTTGCTTGACAAAGACACGTCTGATATTGTTTGCAGCCATTGAAGTATTTGGGAAAAATTATCCACCATCTTGTTCCTCTATTGCGCGAAGGATTCCTCGAGCAACAACTTAATAGGATCTCTTTCTCCCTCGTCTCTCTTTTCTTCTTTCATGGGAGGTCATCGGTGTAGGAGAGGATGGTCTTTTAGAGGCTCAAGTAGTTTGAGTCCCAACTCCTTATTCCCTGACCTCATTGGGGACATGCACAGAGAAACAAATAAAGAGAAGATTGCTCTGATACCACTGATCCATATTTATGAGTGAATGAAAACATAGTTACCGACTTAACGAGAACTGTGACCTCAAAATGAGAACTCTGGCCCTTAAAACCCATATTTTTGCGTAAAAAACATGAAAATCAACCCCAAATCAAAAAGTGGTGCTACCAGTAGCACCATTTTTTTAAACGTGGTCAAAATTACAAAAAATTTCGAACATGGCCTTCGAAACTCAAACAGTAGCTCAGAAAAACCTTAAAATCAACACCTAAATCAAAAAGTGATGCTAAGTAAAAAAAATTGTTTTTTCCTAAACGTGAAAATCATAGCTATTTACGACCTAATTGAAATTGTGATATTGACAACAAAACCCTATGTAAATAAACAACCCAAAATTGGACTCCAAAT
>JZKD02S0782020.1:123114-137893 GCA_000966675.3 Picea glauca
GTGAATTTAAATTAAAAGTACTTTCTATGTAATCGAGTGAATTTAAGAAGAGATGAATATCAAATGGGGAACCCCACAAGTCCACCACGGCTAGGAAGGAACCGACACGAAGCAAACGGATTGTTCCTTATGAATTTGTTGTAATGGAGGTTGGATTTAATATATTTTAAGATATATTTTAAAACATAAAATTGAGGGTCTCTTTACACGAAGATTAGCTAACACAATGTTATGTTTTTTTAAAAACAACTAATTATCTTATATTATTGAAAGAGAGAATTTACGACAAAATTTCATTGTTGTTGGTTTGTTATCCATTGGGAAAATTAGGTCTGAAGCAATGAGGAATACTATTAACCCAAATTGTTTGTATCAAAAACAAACTAGTATTTTGATGAACTAAGACCCAATGATTGTCTATTCTAGTATCGTTCTTTCTTAGATTGAAAACAAAATTAGCAAAAAAATCTAACACTGAGGTATTTAAGACAGATGAGGGGGGACAGGCCCACGTGCCCCTTTTGGGCTATCCAGAACCTGAAATGTTGGCAGGTCGTTGTGTTGGATATCTCCTTGGTGCACTTGCACGCGAGACCTTGCAGTTAGTTGGCTACTTTCTGAAGCATCCTCGGCATCAATACGGGCTTGGAGACTCTGGATCTGGAGTTGCATGTCTTAGATTTGCTCTTGCAATATCTCTTTTTCGTCATCATTGTCGAGAAGAATGTGACTCATGAAAGTTTTTACATGCCAGCACAAGTCAATGGTTTTATGATACTTGATGTATTGGGCTTGAGAAGATCTGGTATCTGGCACCCAATCTCCAATGTCGGGATCCACCTCCCTGTCCTTCCCACAAACCACTCTTCATGACAATGTCAGGGATTAGTACAGGTGCGTTGGGTGGCATGTTGGTGGCCACGTGGTTATTGCCAACAGTCTCGGGGATGGTGAGAACCTCCTCCTCTCGTGTCTCTTCCATCCCATCTGGGTAACACAATGTTATGTTAATGTTTACATATAATCTACATTCTTTATCGTGGCGATACACAAAAGTGGTGAAGGAGAAGAGCCATAACTTGCTATAAGATACTAATATGCACAATCAAATGGTAATAGGGTTATTCAAGGGTTTTTAATTCATTTTTACATTTAAAACAATAATTTCAATCATTCAAAATTATTCTTTAAATAAAGATTGATTAGTCAAATTTCAATAATAAGAATTCTCAAATATCAAAATCCTAAAATGTTTAACCTATTTCAAATATAAAAGAGAAATCTTTTATTAAATTTACCATTAAAAAAAACATAATATTTATAAAGAAAAAGAAAAAAAATGAAATTGAGAAAGATTTGTTTTTTTATGAATATATAAAAAATGAAATTGAGAAATATTTGTTTGGTCGGATAGACAAATTAAGTTTTAGTAGACATTAATCATCATCATCATCATATTTAACTTAACTTTAATAGGTGCATATTTTAAAATCAAAATAAATTTATTATATTTATTGATATTTTTTAATTTTTCATTTTAATTTATAATTTATTTTTTTTAAAAACCACTCATTTATGGTTATATAAATACTTAAAGGTATTATCTAAACATTCTATTTTTGAATTTTTTTATCAAAATCTGCTAAATAAATCTTGATAAAATCACCATTTTCTATTTGTTTAAGTTGTATTTTTAAATACATAAATAAATTAAACATCCTAAAAAAAAACCTAAATACTAGTAACAAGCCAAATTTTGAATCTCTTATCACGTTATAAAAACCCTCAACTTTAGTAAAAAAAACAAAAAACAAAATTGAATTTCCGTCTGATATTCAAAAGCCATGCTTTCTCGGAGTATGCACAGGAAAAGTCCTTTGATTTTAGTTTTGTTGCCATTTTTCTTTTCATATTGTAAGAAATTCGGTGATATAAAAAGTTAAGGGTTTTATTAATTTAATTTTTTTATTAAGTTTACAAGATTATTTCACTTTATACCACACTTAAAATAGGATGAAATTTTATTTTTATTTAAAATATTTATAAAAAAAATATTTAGGATGGGAAAAAGGTCTTTTCGTTATAAGATTAATTTATTTGTAAAATGTTTTTTTTTCTCTAATAAATTTAAAGTAAATACAGTTAAAGGATATAAAGGTGAGTAGCATTTTCTTTTGTAAAGAAGTATAATTAATATAGTGTAACGTTTAAAATATAGTAGTATAGTTAATATAGTGTAATGTTTAACTCTAATGTGCATGTTTGGTGTTTGAAATAGATTTGAATAAATATAGAGAAAAATTGTAAAGGATATAAGATAGATATATTTTATTAAATATTATACTAGATTGAAAGGTTATATGGGAAAAAAATATATTGTGTTTGTTATATTTCAAGATAAACTCACTCAATTGAGTCTGGTTCTTTTCACTATACATTAAGGTTTATACTATATTGATTTTATTATCAACCTTTTGCTTCTAACTTACATCATTTTATTGATTAATTTTGTTGTACTTGTTACTAGATACTCTTGAAATATTGATTTTCAATTTTTAATATGCAAATTCAACATGTCTTGATTTGTGCATCTGTATATTTCAATTTTTAATATGCAAATTCAACATGTCCTGATTTGTGCACCTGTTATATAATATAGGAGAAAGTGTTACTCAGTTTCTATCTCCTCATTTCTACATACATGGCATAACATTTCCTTCCATGGTTTTTTGGGTTGTTCCCATCTTCTTGTTTCACATCTCAACTCATGTGAATTGGTTTTTAATTATGTTATTACTTGGTTTTTTGTGTCATGGGATGTTAAGCTTCAAATAGTTTTGCACTTTCATCTCATCATGTCTCTTGAATTCTCTATGCAATATTGTTGTTTCTTTTAGCATGTTCTCCCCATTTTTCTCTCATGCAACATTTATGTACATAGCTTTTTAATGTTTTTTTATCCATTTAACACCTTTCTTCTTTTATATCTCATTCTTCAACCATTTTATGCATTGTTAGTTTCATGTTTTCTTCCTCATTTTCAACTCATCTTCATTGATTTTACTAGAATTTTATCGATGTCCATCACTATCATTTTTTCTTTGTATAAAATCAATTTTCTCAATACCTCCAATTCTATTAAATAAAATTGATAATAAAAAAATTGAAATACATACACAAATACACCCAACCAAGAAGAAAGCACATCGTTGGAAAACATGGACAACTTGAAATAAAATACACACTTGAAGAATGTGCACAACTTGGGAGAAAACACGCCCTTGGAGAATGTGCCCATCTTGAAAGAAAGGCCAACCATTCTTGAAGTCTAGAATATTATATAGTTTATTTTAGTTTTAGTAGTTAAAGGATATTATAGTTTAATTTTTGAAGTAGCTGAAGAATATTATATTTTAGTTTATGAAACACATAATCAATATTTATTTTCTCATATTTTGGTTTGGAAACGCTATTTAAGAAGAAAGCATAATATAATGAAGTGTATGAGTTTTCTACTTCACTTTTCTTTATCTTTTGCATTAAATTATCTATGAATTGGTATCAAAACTTATGTCCTTGGCTTTTGTAGCCACACAAGCAAAGTAAAATAAGATACTCTCCTCCATAAAAGGCTTCTACATCCATGTTGTAGTAGAGATCCACTCCGTCAACGTAGTATGCACGCTTTAGTAATAGATCATTTGTTTTAGCAATAGACACACTCTAACATGAACCCACTCTCTTAAAAATGGTTTTTTCATAAGTTCACGGCACCTTCTAAGACACCAAATATTGAAAATTTTACTAACCAAACATCGACATTTATAGATCTATATCTTTAAGTCATGCAAACTATGTGTGAATAATTGATAGAATTGAAGGTAACCACCACATAGACTAAAAATGCAAACCAACACTAGACCTCTATGTGATCCAACGGTAATCCTTCCTAGCTTTGTTAGATCCTTTGATGGAAATTGGGAGGGGGGCATGAATGGAGAATTTATATTATAAATTCTCTAATAATGGGGAAATTGAGTCGATGCATGGATCGGATTTTTCTCAGTGTATTTCAAGCACAAAGCATATCTACTAGAACATGATAAAATCTCTGTGGCCATCTTTCATCTTGATAGAATAGTTGCATAAAGGTCGGAACAAAACCAACAAAAATTTACCAAGAGAGGCTCTCTATGAATAAAACTCAACGATGTAACAACAAGATCCTACCTAATCATGGACTATCATACCTTTTGTGCAACAATTTGCGGAGGGAGGCTCTTTATGCAAAGAGCTCAATGATGTGGCAACCAACTCCTACCTAATCACAGACTATCATAGGTTATGCACATAATTCAGATAACCTTTTTATCCACCAGGTTATAATGAAGGAATTTGGGCACATTGTCTATAATTCAAACAATTTTCATATTAGACACTGCAATAATAATTGAAACATTCTACAAACTTCAAGTCCAACTCTCCATCTCAGATTATGGACAAGTACTCATTATTAATTTCAGTTCTAGTTTATCACTATGATTGCTTCATGAAGTACCTATAGTATCTACCTTGTCTTTATCTTTTACATTTCAATGTGCCATAACAATGGATCACAAGCTATTAAAGAGGCCATTGAACCTACATCCAATAATGAAAGTCCTTATACTAGGGGTCCCCAATCACACTACACCTCCTTTAGCCAATCCCTCTTCCCCTCAATGTTCTAGCCATTATTGTAATTTCATAAGAGTGCTCCATGTAGTACCTTTTCATGGTGTACTCTCCAATGCCAACGATCCATGAAGACTTTGTTTTCTAGACCACACCCTATTCCTTTGTCCCCCATCCGAATTTGATTTTGTTCTAAAAATTAAAAAAAAACACCGAACCAGATCCCCAACCCTCTTTGGCAATGTAGCAATCCACAAAGTAGGCCTCCACAAGTTTCACCTTTGCATCATACACCAAGAGAATCTTGTAAATACTACTCATCCTACATGAACTTCACTCTGGCCTCTCCTCAAATCATAATGGGATCACGTCTTTTTGGAACCCTAAGGGCTACCTTCTTACCATGGCATTCAAAATGAAATCAAACTCTTACAAGATTTCTTATTACCCAATTCCCTTGCTTAATGGTTGTCCCCTATTGAAAGTGTATAAATAGATAAGTAGATCCAATCATTGTTGACTACATGATGAATTAAACCCAACACTTCCCCATATGGTTTGCTAGCATTCTTTGTCCTAAGGAAGAATTCTAGGAATGACAGTTGATGACAAATTATAGAGCGTTGAATATGATTATTGTTAAAAACATATATCCATTTCTGTTGCATTGAATATTTTCTCAACCATCGAACATGCACTTGTTACTTCACCAAGATGGATCTCATGTTTGACTACCATAATGTACAAATGAATGTTATTGATACATGGAAAACAATCTTCAAAACCAAATTGGGCCTTTTTTAATGATTGGTCATGCACATTGACCTCACCAATGCTCCTACAAATTTAATGTGGCTCGCCAATGACATTTTTCAGCCACATCTAGGGCATTTTTTCATCATATACTTGGATGGAATTATGATTTTTAGTAATTCTTGGGATGATCACATACAACATCTTTTCCAAACTCTCGATATCCTACATGCAAATTAGCTCCAAGTAAAACAAAACAAAATGTTTTCAAATAATGCTTTGTTGCTTAATAAGGTTTTGTGGTTTCAAATGATGGAATCAAGCTTGATTCTTCCAATGTTGAGGCACTTTCTAGATTGGTTGCTACTTCTTGGAACAATCGATAATAAGAGCTTTCTCGATGTCATTAATTTCTATAGAAATGTTATTTCTCAGTTTGTTAAAATTTCTAACCCATTGCACCATTTATCCAATTCATGTGATTTTGTCTAAATTCTAGAGACAAAATGGGTGTGCACCAAAATAAAGAACTTTTTATGTTTGTATCAAGTATTGCACCTTCAAGATCTTAAGCAACATTTTTGAGATTGAATTAGATGTATTGCAACATGCCATTATAGTTGTAATTGAATAGGGAGGACATCCAATGGATTATCATTTAGAAAGTGTTTCCCCTACCAAATTAAAATTCAATACATATGATAAATACTTTTCTACTTTGGTATAGAGCTTGAAACATTGGCAACATTATTTGCCAGGCAAAGAAAGAATTCTACACATGGATCATTGTTTTCTAATCTTCCTCAATTCACGTCCAAAATCTAGGAACAATAACACCTCAATTGGTATTCCTACTTCTAATAATTCTAGTTAGTCGTTAAATACAACATGCATAGTGTGAATAAACTAGTAGATCTCCTCAATTTCCCTCCCACGCATGCCTTCCCTATTGTTGACATCTCCATAAAAAATTATGATGAGTGGAAGCAACAATATGTTATAGATCCATATTTAGAGCCTATCATCAACACTTTGTAGCACCTAATAGTAGTAAATCAAATCTCCTTTTCAGACTACACAAACTAGGACAGATCGTTGTATAAACTCTCTTAGATTTGTGTGTTCACTTCAGACATTCACATTTTTTTATTCGTGAAGTATCGAAAAACATTTTCATCCTAGATAATATCCATGAAAGCAAGTATCCCTTCTAATTATCACCAAAATTATCTTTAATTAAATCATATACTTTCTAATAAAATTTTATTAAAAAAAAAAATTAAAACACAATTAAAAAAAATGAAGGAAATTAATTTTATAATTTTTCCTTTTTAAATTTAAGAATCATCAAAATTTTATTATAATTTAATAATTTTCTTATAATATATATATATATATATATATATATATAATATGGAACAATATTTTTAAGATTGTGTGTAGATAAGAGCTAATTGAATTACTCACGATAAGTAATGTGCAATGATACTCATAGTAACGTGCAAATGACTTCAATGCTCCCTTCAAATACCTTAATTTCAAGGATCTTCTAATAGATAGGTAGATGAGCACTACATCGTTTTCA
This sequence comes from Picea glauca, assembly GCA_000966675.3. NCBI lineage: Eukaryota > Viridiplantae > Streptophyta > Pinopsida > Pinales > Pinaceae > Picea > Picea glauca. The sequence continues at coordinate 130,127 of JZKD02S0782020.1, forward strand.
CAATATCAAATATGAAGAAACATATGTCTCCCATCTTTCTCACAACTAAACACTTTGGTTAGGTAATGATAGGAAGACTAGAGTGAAAACCTGGATCCCCAACCGCTCTCGACGCAAGAAGGTTTTGGGGGATGAATTATGTTTAGAGGAGGTAGTTAGTCTGGCACTAAGCGCTTTAGTGGGTCGCTTGTCTTACTATTCTCGATATTCTACTCCTATTACAGAGTGGGTTCGATGGTTCTAGGTCTCAATGTTGGGATATGAGCCGAAGGTATTTTATCTCCCAAGAGGTTGGTTTGGATTTAAGTTTACTTCGTCGGAGGATTCTTCAAAAATTCTGGAAAAAACTATGGATTTTTGACAAGGGGAGCTTGATGCTCAAGCACTCGAGGTTTATTTTTGACCCTTTAAATGACTATTTTCAATACAGGCACCTATGGGTCCTGCTCCCTAGCTTACCTTTAAATATTTGGAACAATAAGGCCTTGGCTGCAATTGGTAATGCACTAGGCCGGTTCATCAAAGTTTATGAACAGGCGCTAAGTGCTCCTGAAAAAGGGTTGGGGAAGATCCTTGTTGCAGTGGATATTCATTCGGGTCTTTTGGATACTATTGACATTCAGTGATGTGGTCATACTAACTGCCAAAAGTTGGATTACATGGGTTTACCATTTCGGTGTACTTTTTGCCGTAAAACTGGCCACTTGAGAAGCGACTGTCAGGGTTTTTCGGAGGAGGAGGAATCAGAAAACTCTCGACTCAGGAAGGAGTATTGTTTTGATTTGTCGGGTGTTGACTCTTTTTCCCAAGCTGCGGACAATACTAGTTTTGTGGATCCTCCAAGTCTTGAAGCTACCGATACAGTCACAGGTAAGTTAAAAGCACTTTGTCCTTCTTTTTATTTTACTCTTACGACGTCGGAAAGGGATTCTTTGGACACCTATTCTCCCCTGGTGGTTGGTTTAGCACCTCCAAAGCCTTCTCCCCCGCCGAAGTTTAGATAAAGTTCCTCCTCCTATGAGACTATCCCCCATCTTTATGTGAGGGACAAGACATACTCTAGTTTGGAGTTGGTGAATTCTTCCCCATTAGAGGAAAGAATTATTGTTCTCTCTCCTTTTGGCATCTTGTCTCCTTCTGGGGGCTTACGAACTATGGTTGCGATAAATCTTTGGGGGACCAGCGATGGGACAAGTGAGGAGGAGAGGGATTGTTTCCTACTGTCAGGTTACAGAGAGTTGTATCCTAGTGAGTGCTCCCTGGAGGAGACTCTAGACTCCCTTTTTCCGCTGCACAGAGAGGTTGACACCCCGCTCTCGATTCCCAACTTTCAAGAGAGAAATATTTATAAGACTAGTGTTCCTAGACACACAGGGCAATTAAATAAGTCTTGGGGGATCTGGGATCCGATTTCTCCAGGTCAAAGGGCTTGGGTTTTGAGACCTCCCCCATCAAAACGCGGAGTGCTCGTAAGACATTTTCTAGTTCACTTCCAATTTCAGTTTCCCATCATACTTATGTTACTGACAATCGGGCGCTTAGAGGCATGAAATCCCTTGCTAGGGCTAAACCATGATTTTACTTTCCCTAAATATCAGAGGGGTGGGGGGTACCCTGAAAGCGGCCTCCATGCGCAGATTGTTGCGTAAGACACATCCTGACATGAACATTAAAAACAAGGTTGTTTATGTTATATTTTTTCCTTGTGGAGGTATTCTCCCGCCGGGTACTTCTTTGGAAAATAACAACATGATTAATTTGCTCAATGTTTATGGGCCTTGTAGTGAGAGGAAATCATTTTGTGAGCAGGTGGCCTCTTGAGGTTTGTTGGATTCTAATAATTTGACTGTTGTATGCAATTTTAATCTCACCAATAGAGTGGATGAGGTTTGGGGACCTTCGACACATTTGGACAAATTGGTGGGCTTCTTTAACGACTTGTTCCAGGAAAATCACTTAGTGGATTTGCTTATGGATGTCTTGGTCTCGACTTGGAGAAATGACAAAGCAGGGGTTGACTATATTGCAAAAAGTTTGGATTGTATTTTAGTTGCATAGAATCTTTTATGTCAAGCGGGCCGATCCATATCCTGGGTGGAGTATCCATATATCTCGGACCGTGCTCCGGTGGTTGTTCAATTTGAATTTCAGCAGTTTCCATCAACCTGCCCTTTTAAACTAAATTCATCATGGTTGATGGAGGCATAGTTTATTGATATGGTTAAAGAGGATTGGATGGATCAAGGATTTATGGTGGAATCTGATATTCAACTTAGATTTGTGTGGAAGATGAAAGTGCTAAAAAACATGACTAAATCTTGGGTTGGACTCCAGAGAAGTGAAAAACTCTTCAAATTAGAAATGTTGGAGGAGGAGTTGCATGCAACACTCCTATCGATCCTGAGGGTTCGGAGGGACTCGACACCCGACTGTCACATTAAAAATTTGGAGGCATAACGTAATTCTTTACTTCTCCTTGATGAAGAAATCTGGAGACAGAGGAGCAGAGCAACCTGGCTAGAAAGCGGTGATCAGAATAGAAGGTACTTTCATAATTTTGCTAGTGCTAGAAGAAATAAAAAACATATTTGGGAGATTCTGGATGAGGATGGTCAATCTCATAGGGGGCAATAGGCTCTAAAAAGAGAATCTATTAGACATTTCAAAGGCTTGTTTGAACTGGGCAATCCCCCCTTCCCTGCAGATCAAGCTTATACATCAAGTCTCTTTCCTCGCTTTGTAAATGAGGAGGAAAATTTTCTATTTGATCGGCCATGCACCAAGTCGAGGATTTGGGAGGTCCTAAAACACTTTGCCAAAGATAAAAGTCCAAGCCCTAATGGTTGGACAATGGAATGTTTTACTCAGTTCTTCAATTTGCTTGGTGATGGTCTGTTGGAGCTTGTGGAGGATTCTAAGATCAGAGGAAAGGTCCAAAGCTCCTTAAAATCTACTTTTATGGCGCTAATTCCAAAGGAAAATAATCCTTCAACCTTTGGTGACTACAAACCCATCGCGCTATGCAATTTATGTTACAAATTGATCGTGAAGGTGATAGAAAACAAATCAAAGTCTATTCTCTCGAGGTCACTGTCGAGTGAACAACTTCACTTCTTAAAAGGCAGGTAGATTTTAGACGCTATATGGACAACACAAGAATGTCTACACAGTATAAAAATGAAAATTCTTAAGGCATTAATATTAAAGTTGGACTTAAATAAATCTTATAACTATGTAAACTGGGATTTCCTAAGATTGATCATGATACAAACGGGGTTCAATTTGTCCATTATAAACTGGATCATGAGTTGTGTTGTCAGTTCTTCTTTTGTTTTTCTTATAAATGGAGAGGCCTCTTCTTTCTTTCGGAGTGATCGTGGTCTAAGGCAAGGCTTCCCATTGTAGCCTTTATTATTCATTTTTGTTATGGAAAAATTTAGCTTGTTGCTAAAAAAAGGACAAAATGAGGGAAGTTTGTCGGGGGTGACAGTTTCTAGGATTATTAAAGTTCTCCATCTGTTTTTTTGTGGACAACATTCTCATCATGAAAAAGGCCTCTCTAGAGGAGTGGCTGGAGATAAATACTCTTCTAAAGTTGTTCTGTGGTGCTTTAGGATTGAAAGTAAATTTGTGAAAATCTACTTTTCATCGTTCGAGTATTTAAGGGGAGTTGTTGGAAAAGTTTAAAGATGCCTTTACCTTTAAATTTGTCAATCTGGTTGAGGGATTTACATATTTGGGATACTTTTTAAAAGAAGAAAAACTAAAGTTTGATGACTGTAGACAGCTCTTTTCAAAACTCGAATACAGGATCGGGCATTGATGCAATAGGTGGTTATCCGTTGGAGGTTGTTTCATTCTTGTAAAAACAGTGATGGAATCATAATCAATATACTGGATGGCTCTTGCAGCGATCCCTAATTATGTGCTAAATAAAATTTGTCAATTGATATATGATTTCCTGTGGTCGGGAGGTAGCTCAATTCAACACTTCCATCTCTGTAGTTGGGAGGTGATTGCAAAACCAAAATCTTTCGGTGCTTGGGGGTTAGAAATATTTTCCATTTTAATCGAGCATTGGATGCAAACTCTTTGTGGCGTGTTTTGACAAAGTAAGGGATTTGGCACAGTGTGATAAAGTATAAATACCTACCCTATATTTCATTCTCAACCTGGCTCAGATCGACCTTGACATTCCAGACTTTGGCCTCGCATAACTGGAAAAAAATTCTAAAGTCTCTTCCTCTTATCACACATTGGTTAAGTTGGAATCCTGAAAATGGGCACTCAGGTTTAATTGGCCAAGACAAGATTCTGGGTATCAGAAAATCTTCATTGCTCTCATGGGATCTCTTATTGGCTCTAAAAATTAAGAATATCAAATATCTATATCAAGCCAGGGCTCATAATTCGAAGGGGTGTTTCACTGCTCACTGGAAAAGTAGTTCAGATTTGGGCCTTTCAGGTGTTCTAGCTATTGAATGGAGCTCCTTCAGTAAGGTTTTAATTGGATCGGGGGTTCAACTCTAGCAAAGAGAAGACAATCTAATTTGGACTGGTGGAGACAACTCGAGACTACTATTTGTTAAAAATGTTTATAATGCTTTACAACAAAAAAGATTGGCAGCAACAATATGTTGGTTGGAGGAGGCAGTTATGGTATTGGGATATTGCTTTAAAGATTACACTTTTCACATGGCTTGCAGCAGAGGAAAAAATACTCACTTGGGATAACCTTATCAAAAAATGATGGGAAGGACCAAGCCTCTGTCCGTTGTGTTCCAAGGATTCTGAGTCTGTCTTGCACCTTTTTGTCAAGTGCACTTTTACTCTACCGATTTTGTAGAAGTTATGCCCTGCTCTTCATATAATCACATATTGGGAAGGTGACACACTCTTTATCACACCACATTTTCTCCTTAAATTTTGATTAGACAATTTTTTTAATAGTATCTCTATTCTGCAAAATGGTGTCTTCCATGATTCCCCAATAGTTTAGCCATGACCAGGCATTTTATGCCATCCTAACATGAGTCGATGGTGGTTAAGACTTGATTTTGAAGCAATTTTAGGAAGCCTCTTGTCTTCCATGTTGTTTAATTTGTTCTTATACATTAGGTATCTAATCATAACCATGCGCTCTCTCTCTCTCTCTCTATATATATATATATATGAAAGACAAAGAAAGTGAGATGAAGATGAAAGCATATTACTCTCTAATAATATTAATATTAATATATCAAAATTTAATAAAATAAAATTATTTATTTATTTATGTTTAATAAAATAAAATAAAATAAATTATATTTTTATATTTAAATTAGTTAATTATATGTTAAATATTTTTAAATTTAAATTTACTTAATCATAAATTAAGTATCGTTAATTTAAAGTGCCATTTTTTATATCCATGATAAGTACTTCAAAATAAAGTAAATGATCAAACGTAAGGATATATGATTTCTCAATTCCATTTGTCATTTAGTTTAGGAAAGCTTAAATTTATTTTAAAAAAGGCGACCATATCATGACAAAATGGATGAAAGGGGAATTATGATTAAAGGCTGGGAAAACAAAGCGAAGGGCAGGGCAACAAATACATACGAGAGGCCGTGCATGAGGGTAATCATGAAGACTATAATTTCTTTAATAAAGAGAAGAAGAAGAAAAGAAAACGAGGAAGATGATAGATTATTATGGTTAAAGAGGATAGATACTGATTGATTTTTAAAGAAGAAAATAATAAATTTAAATAATTTTGAAAATTTGGTATTATTTTGTATATTTTGAAATTTAAATTTAATGTAATATTATAAGAGAAAGAGTTTTTTATTTTTATCAATTTAATATTGTAAAGATAATAATTTTTTTAATTTTTTTTTGTAATATTTGGTGGAATGAATAATTAGGTTAGGTCGGGAAGGAGCCAAGAGCTACCATGTAACCTTCATGCTAACACTTACGAGGTAGATTCCAACTGCTACCATTATAAACTCCACCCAAAATAAATTAAAGATTGACCTCACATAACATAGTGCCTTAGCAGTGTACACTGTTAGGTGACCTAAAAATGACAAATTCTTTCATCCCACAATATTTAATGAATTGTCCAATACGTTAAATATTTTTAAATTTAAATTCACTTAGTCATAAATTAAATTAAGTATCTTTAAATTTAAATTGCCATTTTTTATATCCATGATAACTAATAATAAGTACTTCAAAATAAAGAAAATGATCAAACATAAGGATATATGATTTCTCAATTCCATTTGTCATTTAGTTTAGGAAAGCTTAAATTTATTTTAAAAAAGACGGCGATATCTTGACAAAATGGATGAAAGAGGGAAGGAATTATGATTAAAGGCTTAGAAAACAAAGCGAAGGGTAGGGAACAAATATATTCGAGAGGCCGTGCATGAGGGTAATCATGAAAACTATAATCTCTTTAATAAAGATAACTTAGAAAACAAAACAAGCAGAAAATGACGAAGATGATAGATTATTATGGTTAAAGTTTCTAAAGAGGATAGATAATGATTGATTTTTAAATAATAAAATTAAAAAATTGAAAATAATTATTTTTGTTTGTATATTTTAAAGTTTAATAAAAAGTTTTTTTAATTTTTTTCATAATTTTGAAATTTTGGTTTTGGTATTGTATTATATATTTTGAAATTTAAATTTAATATAATATTATAAGAGAAAGTATTTTTCATTTACTATTTTAATATTGTAAAGATAACAAATTTTTTTTTTTTTTTTGTAATATGTGATGGAATGAATAATTAGACTAGGTCGAGAAGGGGCCAAGAGCCACCATGTCTAGCACCAGTGACACTAGGTAGCTTCCAATGTACTCCACTAGGTAGATTCCAGGTGGCTCAAAAATGACAAATTTTTTCATCTCACAATATTTAAGAAATTGTTCAAGGTCCAATTTAATTATGAAACTTGTAAAAATTAATTTTTTTAGTAATACCTATTTTTTTTTTAATTATAATAAAAAATATTTTGATAATTTAAATTAGAGTTAATAATTTCTTTATAGTATTTTAATTTTTTTTAGAGTTAATAAAAGGAAAATTAATGTCACATCAATATCACATCAAAAACAAACTCATTGCTATAATCCCATGGCAGGGACTAAAAAGATGGCTTACTCTCCTCCATATAAGGCTTCTACATCCATGTGGTAGTAGAGATCCACTCTGTCAAGGTAGTATGCATGCTTTAGTAATAGATCATTTGTTTTAGCAATAGACACACTCTAACATGGACCCACTCTCTGAAAAATGGTTTTTTTCATAAGTTCACAGCACCTTCTAAGACACCAAATATTGAAAATTTGACTAACCAAACACCTACATTTATAGATCTACATCTTTAAATCATGCAACTATGTGTGGATAATTGATAGAATTGAAGGTAACCACCACATAGGCTAAAAATGCAGACCAACACTAGATCTCAATGTGATCCAAAGGTAATCCCTCCTAGATTTGTTAGATCCTTTGATGGAGATCGAGTCAATGCATGAATCAGATATTTCTCAGTGTATTTCAAGCACAAAGCATATCTACTAGAACATGATAAAATCTTTATGTCCATCTTCCATCTCGATAGAATAGTTGCAAAAAGGTCGGAACAAAACCAACAAAAATTTACCAAGAGAGGCTCTCTATGAATAAAACTCAACAATGTAACAATAAGATCCTACCCAATCATGGACTATCATACCTTTTGTGCAACAATTTGCGGAGGGAG
>JZKD02S0782020.1:177730-195879 GCA_000966675.3 Picea glauca
AGACTTGCTGCCATTAAGATTAATGATTCGAAGATAAAATTGAGAGAAATTGTTAATAATTTACAATAACTGATTCACCCCCCCCCTCTCAGTTATTTCATACCTGTAACACTTCGTGAATCTTCTACCATTGATAATAAATCTGCCCCAACCAAGTCAAAGAAGGAGATAAAGAATTTCGTTGTCCAGTCGTCTGGGCCCGGGCTCTTTTCCTTTTTGAAGTGAAACAACACAGATTTTAACTCTTCAATCATCACTGCCCTATACAATTCAAGAGCATTTTTTTCATCAGACATCTGGGGGAAAAGGTCAACCAACCCAAGTTGTTCAGCAGTATTTTGTGGAGTTGATTTATAAAACTTCTTGAAAAATAAAATTGCTTCTTTCTTTAACATATCTTGATCATTGATCATCTCTCCATTATCAGATTTGATATCCCATATAAAGTTTTTTATCCTGTTCCTGGAAGCCACAGTATGGAAGTATTTTGTGTTTGCATCACTGCTAGCCAACCACAACGCTCTGCTGCGAAGTCGCCACTTTTCTTCCTCTTGACATAGGATATCATTCCTCTCCAATTCCAGATTTTTCAGAATCATCGCTATCTCTGGACTGTTTGGATCCCCAATCTGATATGAAAGTTGTTCCTTAATCTCAGATTCCAAAGCCGATAGTCTATCTTTTTGTTTTATTAACTTTTCATAATTCCATTCCTTAGTACAAGCTTTGAGAACTTTAATTTCCACACAAATTTCTTTTGTGGACAGCGTTCCGAAATAAATCTATGGTCTTTCCATACTCTATTCACAATAACCATAAACTCCTTATCTTCAACCCAATGGTCGTTCAATTTAAAGGGGAAAGCTTTGAATTTCACCTGAAAATCCAGCTATATACATATAGGCGCGTGATCAGAAAAGAAAGGATAATGAACCCACGACCTGTAGAAACCAATCCTTGGAAGTAGTTCTTATGAAATCAATGCTTTGTCCAGACGCCTAGCAATCGTGTTCTGGCCCAAACGACCATTGCGCCAAGTAGGAGCAAGCTTGGACGGTTTTAAATCAATTAAATTTTGTGAGGAAAACAAATCTTTATAAAAATCATCCAAAAAACTCAGATTGGTCTCCCCCCACGCCTCTTGAGAGTCAAAAATAAAATTAAAATCTCCCCCCATTATCAAATTAGTAGCAGATAAAATACCGCTATCTTTCACTGTATTCCAGAAAGGTTTCCTGGTTGTACAAGGGCCATACACATTTAACAAAGTAAACTCCCGCTTGCTTAAAATGCTTCTACCAGTAAGTAATATGCCCCCAACAGTGATGAATGGAGTCAGTTCATATAAGCTTGGGTCCCAAGCAACAAGAATTCCCCCAAAGGTGCCCAATGAATTCACTGAACAGATCGCCTAGGAAGGTTGAAAACAATAAAAAAAATCCCTAGCCTTCTGTGAGGAGACCAACGTTTCTTGAAGGAAAATAATCTTTGGCTTTGTTTGTTCCATCAAACGTCGAAAAGAGGCAGATTTGAGAGTGCCCCCAATCCCTATGATATTTAGAGAGAGCAATAACATTACTTTGACCTTGCCAGGGCCTTCATTGCTCTAAGTGGCCCAATGTCATTTGAGGGGGAAAAAATCTTAGCTGGAAGTTCAGTAGATTGAGAGAGATTTTTTCGACAACTTCTAGTTTTAATAGGTGAAAAACCTAAAGCAACACCTCTCGACCAAGCGAATTTTTTTCCTTCCCAGTCCTTTTTTGTCTTTGAGCTTGCTGCCTCCGATGATCCCACTGGATCAAGAATCCTCTTTCCCAGATACGTGGGAATTAGTGTATTATCCTTCACCTCCCTTCCAGTGGAGACCAGGGACTCAAGAGCTAGTAAAAGATTTGTCTCCTCCTCTTATGGCTCCTTATAACCAGGTAGTAAAATTGTTTCTAAGACCTCTCTTTGAGAGGGAGGAGACCCAGACACCGGTAGGCTCGTAGAAGTCACTATCAGTCTAGAGAAAAGGGTGGCCAATGGTTGAGAAGTAGGTGGAACGACATGCCTCAAATCAACAGCCACAATACTAGGAGACAACACTTCAGAGGATAGATGGGAGAAGGACACTGGTTCAAAAATAAAAGGAACAACCTCTCTAAATGTGGGTGAAACGGCTTCAAGAGCAGGGTTAATTGTGAACAAATCCGTCTGGAGTGAAGTTGTTCCTCCTCCCAAGAGTGTAGAGTCTCGAGGACCAGTCCAGGGGAAATCAAATTTATCCAAGGCTACCTTTTCCATCAAGGATAGGGAAGAGAAGAGTGAAGGACAAATAAACTATAACTTACCAGAGAGCGTGTCTATGTTCTCCACGGGTGAGTCATTTGTAGAAGGGTGAAGGGAGGAGTCTGTTACATAAAGGTTCTCTTCCATCAAGTAGTCTGGAGGATCTTCTTGAACTAATGTATTTTCAATATTCTCCTCAGTCACTTTCCCTTTACAGTCTCTTCGAAGGTGGCATGTACAATGAACCAATTACATCTGAAGGGGACTCCCATATAGTCCAGCTTTTGTTTATAATGGCGACCTCGCCAGTTGATGTCAAGGACTTCAGGGAGTTCGTCATGGATTTCTATCTCAGCTAAAATCCTCCCTATCTTCCTTGATGGATTAGTGAAGGTGGTTGAATCCAGAGCAATAAAACGCCCCAAGGCATTTCCAATGGCCTTAAAGGCCCCTTCATTCCAAAAGTGCCATGGCAAACCCGACAATAGAACCCAAAGATGTATGTGTTGGAAGTGGTATGTTTCTGGATCAAAGGCTAATCTCCATCTTTTCAGCATCAGGCTACTCCTACCCAGAACCCAGAACTTCCCCAAGAGTAGACTGACGTCTTTCGGATTTTTGCATAAAAATCCTATCCATCCTTTGGTCAGGTAAACAATCTCTAGCGAATAACCGAGGATAGTGGTCCAACTCCTTGCAACCCAGTCCGAAATAGAGATGGCATTTAGATAAGAGTATGCAAGTCTACCTATCAGACCGCACATTGCCAATCTACAGGTATTTTCAAGCCCCACATCATCGCCCAGGGTCATTTTTTTGTCTCGTTTATTAGGCTTCCAGACTCTTTTCCTAGAGCCTGTCTGTCTAGTAGGGGGGGATTTTAAAGGTCTGTTTCTCATAGGAAACTTCAGAGAAGAAACCCCATGAGCAGAAAGTCCCTGTTTCAATGGGGAGGTGGTAATAGGTGGACCACCAGACTGAGTATAGATAGGGTGGGTATCAAGGTTCGAGGGTGAAGGTGGGACCAGAACAAGAAGTAGAGGCTAGAGAAGGAAAGGAGGACGGGATAATAGGGAAAGTAGGAGAGTCATTCCTCTGATCTCTAGTATCTGAGTTTTTAAGGACTCCTTCCCTAAACCAAACTAGTTCATCTACTGGGTTCATGAGTGATTCAACATCTTTAAGTATCTCAACTTCCCTTCACGGGTCCATAGTGTCGTATCCGAAGAGCCTTTCAAGTATAGTAAAGGAAGACAAAGATGTCCACTGACTGACAAGGAGGTTCTCCAAGGAACAATCACGGGATAGTGTCGGAAAGTGCTCCAACTGAAGATTGTTTAAAACCTTAAGGATCACTGACAGTCACCAATTAGAAAACAGAGGGTCCCATCTCGGGCCCGAGATAAACAAGTAATAAAAAATGAAAGGAAGACTGAAAAAACCTTGTGTATTAGTCAACGCAGTAGCAGGAGGTCTGTTGAAGGATCTAAGCAAGACTGAGGCCGGAAGACGAGGAGAAAAATAAGCTACGGACTCCTCATCTCATTAAATACACTAACAAGAAACAAGACCATAATACTAAAAATGACCCTCTCCAAAGAAAGTGTGCATCCACCATTTTCAGTCAAACCGTTGTTGAATTTAGTGATACAAAAAGTTAGAGTCGTTTTTCAATTTAAATTCGATGAAAAATTTAAAAAAAATATTTTGTAATCATTTTTTAAAAATAATTTGTAATTATAAATGTAATTTATTTTATTTCAAATTTGCTATAATTAATCTGGATAATAACTACCAAGGATATTAACTTTGTTCATTTTTAGAATTAAGATTTCACAAGAATTTATTTCTTTAAATATAAAAGAATAGATTAATGACTAAAAAACTTAAATTTATTTATAAAAGTAAAAGTTTATCCTTTTATAGATTGATCATTTTTTGGGATTTTTTTTTTCCAAAATTTGATGAGAAATTGTTTGATATCTAGATTTGAGTGGTTAAGTTTGTATAATCCGAGTGCCTGAGAGGTTTTTCAGCACAATGAATCTATTTATACATTCAGAAATGCAATTTGGACAACAAAAAATTACGATTTCAAATTTATGTCAACAAAAAAAAAAAACTTAAAATTTTTAGACAACGCCAAAGAATTCAACCCCTTTCAAACAAAAATTTACTCTCAATTAATTTCGACTTTCTACTATCACGTGATCCCAATTAATTTAGATTTTTTTATATCACTCGATTCCAAAATCTAAACTCAGTTTTCTCCTTAATTAAACTCTAAAACAGTTTGCTACCTGATTAAACAACGTGCTACGAAATTCTATGCAGGTTATGTTTTTAGCCTTGGTTCTAGACCTGTCACTTGGGCTTGTAAGAAACAACAAACTATTTGTCTTTCTTCAACAGAAGCAAAGTATCGAGCAACGGTTAATGCAAGTCAAGAAGCCTTATGGCTTCGACGAATCCTTTTATAGTTTGGCTTCCAGCAGCAACATCCAACCACCCTCTCATGCGACAATCAGAGTGCCATCAAGCTCGCCAAAGATCTGTTTCAACATCAACGCAACAAGCACATCGAGATACATGTGCACTTCAACAGAAAGTTAGTTCATGATAGAGTCATTGAAGTGTTTTTTTTCCCTACAGAAGATCAAGTCGACGACATTTTCACAAAGTCTCTTACAAAAGCGAAGTTTTCCAAACTTCGATCTATGTTAGAATTTCAGGAAATTGTCATTAAGGAAGGATAGGCTCTAATGCCTCCTTCCTTCTCCTATTGTGTCACCTTTGTAAATTCTTCAATCCTATCCCAAGTTGTTCTTAAGGGGGGGTGTTAGGATATTTAGACACTTAGGATTTAGTTAAGATCAACTAGGTCTAATGTGTCGTTAAATTAAAGTGTGTTTCTTTAGTATGCGTTAGTATGCATTTATAATATGACGGTGACGATATGTTTCCGACATAGAGTGATCTGAGAACTCATATTCTCCTTAATCTTAATGGCTACATTGATCCACGGCTTAACACCTAATTTCTCCATTATCTCTATTTAAAGAGCATGGAGGGTCATTTGTTGATGATCGATTGTGAGAAACTCTCTTGTAAGTTTCTTGTAATTTTTTATTTTTGCATTAATAAATTGTTCCAAGTGGCCATGTTGGTCGGGGTCGTGAATGTTTCCCCACATGGGCTTTACCACATAAAAACATGGGTGTGTTGATATTTGTTCTCGTTGTGTGAGTGTTTATTGAAGGTGGTCATTCTTTGTTGGAATACCTTTGTTGTCAAACATCTTTCTATTAGCAACCATAGGAATTGTTGAGTAATGGACCAATACTTGGATAATTATCAGCATCATCTAGAAGCTATGATTCTTCTTCATTTGCTTCTCCATTTGTTCTCCATCACTTATGACTCCATTATATTCTTCCACACCTCTAACATTCACAAAATAATGGATAATTACTTCATTGTTGTTCATATTCACTAGAAACAAACGCAAGTTAATACTTTCTTCATTAGTGATGGTAACAATATTCTTATTGATATTCATCATGGCTTCTGCTAACCACTTAGGTCGGGTTACATGGCTTGGAAATGCCCATTGCTCATTGATGTATCTCATTGCTTGACAACCTTCAATCATATTAAATTTAACAATGTCATTTTGAATTTGTTTTGTAAAATGTATATGTGTTTCATGTGATGCATCTACCTCCATACTCTCTTGAGCTACTTCAGCATTCGATTGAGTAGCATTGATGTGTTCATTGTCATCACCTTGATCCAGAGTCATGAGCGGAATGAAATGAAACACAGATCTATAACATTAACACAGATATACAAAGATCAATAACATAGATACAATGAAGTTTAAATTCTATTCAATAAAAAAATATGTTGAAACTGTAAAATGTAGAATGCAACAATCTTCTCGAATTGTGGTAGCTAATCTTTGAGAAGAAATGTGGTGGCTATGCGCATTCACCTGAGCACATTACAATGAGGCCTCTAATCCTTTTTAGCATCCATAAGTACTCACAAAACCCTAGACATCTGAAAACCTAACCCTAGGAGATGAAGGTCCAAAAGTCATGTGGGCCCTGATGGGGTAAGTTGGTACATCAACTTATTAGGGATATAACTTTTGCATACGATCTTCATTTTAGGTGCACGATAGCATGTTGGAAAGGTTTATCCGAGGAATACACATTTTTCCATCACACTTTGACTTTGTCTATAGAGTGACTATGGCGAGCCCAAATTTTTTTGTTTAGGGCCTCAAAATAGCCCCGAAAGTTTAGGACCCGAAAAGCTAGAAAAAACCTGACAAAATAAAAATTGTATGTGATCCAGTTGGAAGAGGTGGGTGGCCACAAATATCCACCTGGATCAATTCTCCTCCCTTAGGAATAAATGGTCTCCATTGCGTTGAGTTCCCCCATCAAATGAGGAAATTTATGTTGAATTTGGCCCCAGGTGAGCCACTTGCTTTGGTGCAGGAGTTGCCCCGCTTTGACAACACGGTAAAGTTGAAGCTTTTGTTGGTGAGTACCCTTTACCTGTATGTCCATGATCTGATCAGTGGATGTTTGTTCCATGCAGTCAGGGTTGATCTCTCTCGGTGTTAATTGTTCAACTATCTATGAGGTTTCCAATAATGGTGGAAAGTTTGACTGCAGGAGGTCCACATTAAACACTGGGTGCAATCCAAGGAAGGGGGGAATGTTGAGCTCAAAATCATTGTTACCCACAAACTTGGTGATGGTGTAAGGTCCATAGCGAAGTGGATGAAGCTTCTTATGGGGTCCCGTAAGGCGTTCTTTCTGCAAATGAAACCAAAATTTATCTCCCACTTGAAACTTGTGTGGCACCCGATTATGATCATGGCGCTGCTTGTACTTGGAATTAGACTTCTGCAAAATATCCTAAACCTATTGGCGGATGTGTTGGATTCGTTCAATGAACCGGGTGGATTTTTCAACTTTGGTTTGAGCATGGGACAATTCTTCCTATGTGGACGTAAGGGGTAGTGCAACATCCATGGGACCCAATGGTTGAAATCCCAACCGCACCTGAAAGGGCTTGTGGTCAATTGAGATATATATGGATATGTTGTAACTGTGTTGAACATAGGAAATACTCTCATACCATGTGCACGGATTCTTGGAATTGTTCATGCGCAAGATATGCACAATCATCTTGTTGACGACCTCGGTTTGGATATCCGTTTGGGGGTGGAAGGCAATGTATTTGGTGAGCTTGGTGTCTAGTCATGACCAAAGGCTCGACCATAATGCTTTGAGGAACCAATTTTACCGATCTGAGACGATGGTTTGTGGTATCCCAAAATGTACCCACACTCGTTCAAAAAAGAGCTTGGCAGTGGCCTCCACTGTGATGCTCTTCTTACAGGCAGCCAGAATCTCCATCTTGGAAAATCGATCAACAAACACAAAAAAACTGTCATTTCCTTGCTTGGTTGAAGGAAGGCCCAACATATAGTCCATCGAGATGGATTCCCAAGGCTTATCGGGAGTAGGAAGAGGGTTTTACATGCCTTGTTTCTTAATGGTCGGTTTGGAAATGGTCCAAGCTATGTAGGACCTAATATACTTGCTGACATCCTGTTGAAGTTTCGTCCAATAGAAATGTTGTTGCAACATTGCCACTGTCTTTTCTATGCCAAAGTGTCTTGCCACCCAACTGTAGTGAGCTTCCCAAATCATATTCACTTACTCGCTTGATGGGACACATAGATGTCCCAGATGGCACAACAACTTTTCATGAAGATGGAAATCAGTAACAACTATGTTTGTGCCCAACATATGGTAGGTAATGGTGAAGTGAAGATCTCTCTCATAGAGTTGGGGCCATCTGAAGGTCTCATGTCCGTGGGAGTGTAGCATCATGGTTAGTGTTGCAACTGGAGGTCAACTGAGGAAGTCAACGACACGGTTGGTGCTCTCTGTCTCATACTTGATGTTAAGATGGAATTGTTGCAAGTATATGAACCACTTCTGATGGCGGTCATTATGCAATTTGCCTCGTGTTTTCATGAACTACAGAGGATTATGATCAATGTGGGTGATTGTCTCCTTCCCAAGAATGTAATTCCTTCACTGGCAACAGACTTTTCAATGGAGTACATTTCTTTGTCATAAGTGGGGTACTTATCGAAAATATCTGATAGTGTCTCACTATGATAGGCCACAGGATGTCCATGTTGAGCATAGTCTGAAGCATTTGTCTCAATCTCAAAAGGATGTTGTAGGTCGGCTAATGAGAGCACAAGCGTTGCTTCAAATCATCAAACACTTTATGTTGCAACTAGCCCCATATGAACTATTCCTTTCCACCACCCCTGGTCACTTGGCTAAGGGCACATGCAATGTGGGAGAATCCCAACATGAATTTGCGATAGAAATTGGCAAGGCCTAAGAAGCTCTGAAGCTTAGTGAGTGTGGTCGGGGCTGGCCATTCACAAATTACCTGTATCTTGGTTGGATCGACATGCACCCC
Organism: Picea glauca; assembly: GCA_000966675.3. NCBI lineage: Eukaryota > Viridiplantae > Streptophyta > Pinopsida > Pinales > Pinaceae > Picea > Picea glauca. The sequence goes on from JZKD02S0782020.1 coordinate 186,530, forward strand.
ATGCTCATCAATAATGTAGCCTAGTTACTGGACCCTATTCATGTCGAAGGAGAATTTTTCCAAATTTTCATATAGCTTGTGATGTTGTAGAGTGTGCAGAACTTGCTGAATAAGTTGCAAGTGTTCTTCCCAACTCTTGTTGAAGATGAGGATGTCATCCAAATACTCCACCACAAAAGAATTTGTTAAACGCTGCAAGATATCATCCATCATCCTCATGAAATTTGTTGGGGCATTTTTCAATTCAAAGGGCATGCCCAACCATTCAAAAAGACCTTCTTCGGACTTGAAGGTAGTCTTCCATACATCATTCTGCTCTATTGGGACCTAGTGGTAGACAAACTTTAGATCAAACTTACTAAGTATTTTCCCCCCTTGAGTTGGTCAAGAATATCGTCAATTCGGGGAATTGGGTACCGGTTCCCGACTGTGATTTTATTTAGGGCTCGGTAATCAATGCAGAGTCGCCATGTCTCATATTTCTTCTACACAAGAACGATTGGGCTTTCACAAGGTTATGAGCTTGGTCGTGTGCCCCTTCCTAGCAACGCTTATATATGGTGCTTGATTTCCTCATTTTCTGACAGAGAGAAACGATAGACTAGTCCATTGGGTAGCGGTGCACCAGGGGTCAGATCAATTGAGTGATTTCCTGACAGTGTGGAGGTACCCCATTGGGTGAGGAGAAGATGTCTTTTTATTCTTCCATGACCTTATCCACTTGCTTCTGCTGTGTGGAGAGACCTATCATGAAGACCATGGATGTGGTTGCAACCTTCCTCTCACTTTGAGTGTGAATCATGAAGAAGAAAAAATTCATGCATTTCTTGGCAGAGATTAAGGAAATGGCAGTAGGTGGGACTACCTCGGGTATCTTGTACAATTTCCTGTCCAAAGTAATAATAACACTATGAGGCCTAGACTCATATACAACATGATGTTTCCATAAATAAGGTTGGCCCAAAAGAACATCACAAAATTCAAGGGGGGAGACATCACATAATAGATCATCTTTGAAGGGCTTGATGTCATAGGGCAGACGACACTGTTGGCTGACACAGAGGTCGTTCCCTTGGCGGAGCCATCCGATGGTGTACAGTTGTGGGTGTGGTGTTGTTAGCAGAGCCAAGTGCTTGACGACCTCCGTTGAGATGAGGTTCTTTTGGATACCACTATCAACGATGAAGTGTAGTGGAGTACCCTTCACCCACATATGTGAATGAAAGAGGCGCTCACCTTCCTCTGGTTCATCTTGTTCACCAGTCTGGACCTTGGTGGTAGCAATAGTGGCACTGGGTTCTGCGTCAATGATTTGTCTCCCTTTTTCTAGTTTTGACTCAGATTTGGATCCCACATCTAATTAAGAGGCTTTCACCTCGACCACCAATGACTTCTTTGAGTGACATTCAACGATGTTATGCAAGGGGATCTTATGGAACTCACACCAATTTCTAGTGTCTTTCTTTGTATTCCCATTGTCCTTCTTTATTTTCGGCTTAGACTGTTTTTCCTGAGGTTTTCCATCCTTATTTTATCCCTTTTTCTGTGATTTGGGGCCTCCTTTTCCCTACTTCTGTTGTGAGGAGTTCGCAAACCCAAATTGTTGTGTCTTTTGTTTAAGCCTCTGCTCGATTTTGACAACATATCAATAGGTCGTGCCCAAGGATGAGATGTCCAAAAAATCTATTTCTATATGGATGTATCTATGCATACCGCTGCGGTACTTGAGAACCAGATGTCGCTCAGAGTCTTTGATACCCATCTTGGTGCACAAGGTGTGGAAGACATTGGTGAACTCTAACACTATTTGGTCCCTTTCTTGTCACAGTGTTTTCCATCTTTTATATAAGTCGTCATAAATTCCAACAGGGTAGTATTGTTCCTTAATAAAATCCATGAAAGACCCTTAAGTGGGTGTGACTACAAATAATGTAGATTCCTTTGTTTCCTTTTTTCTCACATACAGTCTCCCACCAATATTTGACATGGGGGATGGCCTTAAGGAGCGCAAATGTAATCATTTCTCTATTGGAAAAGTTATGGACAAAAAAATACCCTTCTAGAAGGTTTAACCATTTGTCTACATCATCAATATCTATTTGACCTTCAAATATAGGAATATCAAAATTGATCTGTACCTTGAAGGGGGCGACGCCTCTGCTCGAGGAAGATGCTTTGCCTGTTGGAAGTCATTGAAGGATTCACACAAAATTATCTATCATCTCGTTCCTCTGTCGCGCGAGGGCTTCTTCGAGCAACATTTTAAAGGGATATCCTTCCCCGTCGTCTCTCTTTTCTTCCCCCATGGGCGACCATCAGGTTTGGGGAGGACAATCTTGAAAAGGCTCAACTGGTTCGAGTCCCAACTGCTTATACCCTGACCTTGTTGGGCACATGCACATAGAAACAAATGAAGAGAAAATTGCTTTGATACCACCGATCCAAATTTATGAGCAGAATGAAATGAAACACAGATCTATAACATTAACAGAGATATACAAAGAACAATAACGAGACTTACAGTGAAATTTAACTTCTATTCAATAAAGAAATTTGTTGAAATAGTAAAATGCAGAATGAAACAATCTTGCTCGAATGATGGTAGCTAATCTCTGAGAAGATATGTGGCAGCTACACGCATTTTCCTTAGCACATTACAATGAGGCCTCCAAGACTTTTTAGCATCCAAAAGTGATCACAAAACCCTAGACATCCAAAAACCTAACACTAGGAGATGAAGCGCCAAAATTCATGTGGGCCTCGATGGGGTAAGTTGGTACATCAACTTCTCGTGGTCGTAACTTTTGCATACGATCTTCATTTTAGGGGCACGATAGCCCATTGAAAAGGTATATCCGAGGACTACACATTTTTCCATCACAATTTGATTTTGTCTATAGAGTGACTATGGTGAGCCCAAAAAATGTTGTTTAAGGCCTCAAAACGGCCCCGAAAGTTTAGGACCCGGAAAACTAGAAAAAAAGGCCCAAATGAAAACTGTATGTGAGCCAATTAGAAGAGGTGGGTGGCCACCAATATCCACATGGATCACACCTTATGTATGGTAGATTCCTTTAGAGAGGTTCAATATGTTCACCACAACATTTACATCTTTCTCTCCATGTATATCAGAATCTTAGCAACAAGCCATAACATTAGTAAGAGCATCGTAAGTTAGTGGCTAGATTCTAGTTCACCTAAATCTAGCCTTAATATTGATGGTTGTAAGAGCCCTTTGAAAAGCACTACTAACAAGTTCTACCAAATCAAACCTTTTTACCTCTATCTTCAGGTTCTTTGTCATCCATGATGCTCTTTTAGACCTAAAATAATTCTTAAAAGTCCAAAACACACTCGCATCTAGGGTTACAACCTATGAGTAGTGTGTGCATGAAATGTCAATATTTCTATGTGTATCCTATTGGCATCCTCCATGATTTGTAAAGTTATGTGGCTAACATGGCCATCAAAAACCAATATTTGTTTGTTAGTGGATGATACACCACTATTTACAAATGAAAAAAAATGACAAATCCAATTCACAAACAATTATTTAGGCATTCATGCATTGACATATGAAGCCATGTGTTCTCTTGGCTCACAAACTACTTTTTTAATCATTTTTTTTTCAAATTATCTCTTTGTAGGTTTACTCAAATTTTGAGTGTAGGTACTTGTTGGATGTGGAATTGAATTATGCATCCAATGAGTGCCTACACTTGAAATTAAGTAAACCTATAAGAAGATAAGTCAAAAATATGATTAAAAAGGTAGTTTTCTTTTTTTCCTTTTGAAAATTCATAACTCTTGTTTTATTATTTTAACTATTATTTTCCTTAGGAGGCCCATTTTAAAGCTCAAAACTTATCTAATGATATAATAACTTGATATTAGACATATTAGAATCTAGTTTTCTACAAACATTCTCCAGCTATCAATCAATGTCAGAGATGATAGTCAATTTGTACTTCAAAGTTGGACACCCTTGGATTAAATTTAGAACATTTCTAGATGTTTCATTATTTGAAGTGTCTTTATTAGAACAATAAATGATGTGGCCTAGACATGATGTTTTATATGGAAGAACTATAAGACATCTACTTTAGTCTACTAAAAGTTAATTTTTGGACATTTGTGGGCCTATTCAATTTATGCGTTGGAGAGATTGTAATATTTGAATGCAATTATTATGTTTTATTGGTATATATGATATTGACCTATTTGTTAGAAAAACAAGATCGCAGAGCAATAAAATAAAACAAATTTGTAAATAAAACACAGAAGATACACACTACAATAGAGACACAGATATACGTGGTTCACCCAGTGTGGGCTACGTCCACTAGAGAAATTGGCAGGTCCTTTCTTTTTACTATCCAACAAAATGAAGGGATACAAACTACAATACAAACGTTGTAACTTCCTCTTCTTTCTCTCATAATCTCCTCTCCCATAATACAATATTCGCAATAATACATAGCCACAATACAATTCCCTCATAAGAAAGAGTTTCCTTCTAGGGAAAAAAACCCTAAAAATAACTTATATTGTCAGATCTGCGACCTTATAATGAATGGTCCATATTGACTACAAAATTACAATATTTTACAATTCAATTTTTCCCAATATTTCGCTTTAGGGGCGCTACTCCTGAATCCCCCTTCGGGGGGGCGGGGGGGTCTACAAAAAATTGTTGCCTCCCCGCCTGGACCCCCCTAGCGACAGTTGTGGGGGGGAAAGCCCCCCCACACTCCCCCTACACCCCCCCATTAGGGAATGGGGTCCAAGCATGGCTGAAACAAACCTCTTAATCATGAATATAATCAAGCTCCACAACCAACAATCTCCCACTTGGACATTGATCACAATAACTCCATTATTGATGTACTTGTTGGACTATACTCCACTTTGGACCTGGAAAATTTCTCATATTCACCTTCATGCTTGAAGACCAACTGAAACTGAGCAAGAACTCAGTTTCTCCCTGGTTACTCCCTTTGTTAACATGTCTTCAGGATTATGGCTAGTATGTATCTTTTCCAACTTAAATGTCCATCTTCCAAGACGGATAGTATGAAATGGTACCTGAGATGTATATGCTTAGTCTTTGAATGTAAGGCTAAGTTCTTTTCAAGATGAATGACATTCTGAATGTCAGAGTACAACCTGTTATTCTACTGTTTTTTTCCCAAATCCTCCATAAACTTCTTTAACCAAATCATTTCTTTACTAGCCTCTGTAGCAACAAAATACTCTGCTTTGTTGTTGAAAGTGCAAAAACCTTTCGTAGTTTTGAAATCCAACTTACTGTTGTTCCACCTACAGTAAAAACATACATTGTGGTACTCCTCCTGCTATCTTTATCACCTGCCATATATGAATCAACATATCCTTGTAGAACAATGTCTGGAACTCCAAAACATAATGCATGAGTAGCAGTACCTCTCAAGTACCTAAGAATCCACTTTACTGCCTCCCAATGTTCTTTACCTGGATTGTTCATATTCCTGCTCAAAACTCCCACTGCATGTGCAATATATAGTCTTGTGCAAACCACCACATACATCAAGTTTCCAACTACTGATGAATAAGGGACCCTAGACATGTACTATATCTCCTCTTGTGTCTTGGGACACATTTCCTTGTTTAATTTGAAATGGTTGACCAAAGGTGTACTAACTAGTTTTTCATTCTGCATTCTAAACTTCTCCAACACCTTCTCTATGTACTCACCCTGATACAATGTCAATTTGTGATTTTCTCTGTCTCTTGTTATTCTCATACCAAGGATTTTCTTTGCGGCACCCAAATCCTTCATCGCAAATGAATTAGATAATTTCTTCTTGAGCACATTTATATCTTTCATATTAGACCTTGCAACAAGCATGTCATCTACATACAATAGCAAGATAATATAGCTTCCATTTTCCAGCCTTTTAAAATAAACACAGTGATCAAAATGACATCTACTATAAACTTGTTCTGCCATAAACCTGTCAAACTTCAAATACCACTGCCTTGGAGCATACTTTAGGCCATACAAGCTCTTCTTCAACCTGCATACCAAATTTTCCTTCCTTTTGACCTCATACCCCTGTCGTTGTTGCATATAAATCTCTTCCTCCAAATCCCCATGGAGAAAAGTTGTTTTTACATCTAACTGTTCAAGATAAAAATCTTCTACTGCCACAAGACTTAAAATAGTCTTAATTGAAGTCATCTTAACAACAGGATAAAATATTTCATAAAAAACTATACCTTTTTTTTGTGCAAACCCCTTTACAACAAGTCTAGCCTTGTACCACTTTTTTCCTCCATCTTCTTCCTTCAACTTGTAAACCCATTTATTCTACAATGCTCTTTTTCCTGTAGGCAACTGAACCAAGTCCCAAGTCTGGTTATTTACCAAGGAATCCATTTCCTCTTTCATTCCTTGCTCCCACTTCTTTTTAGTGTCTACCTGCATTGCCTCTTCATAACATTTTGGTTCATCAGATTCAGTCAACAATAAATAATACAATGAAGGAGAGTATCGTTCAGGGGATCTACTTAACCTGGTAGATCTTCTAAAAACATGTGTAGGAGTTTGAGGTATCTACTGCTCTTGTTGTTGTACATTTTGATTTTCTGATACCTTTGGAATTTCTTTTTCAGTGATCTCATCAAGCATTGTGTATTATGGTTTTTCGTTTTCCTATATTTTTCCCTACAAATGATCCTTTTACATGACCTTCTCATTGAATATGACATCTCTACTCCTAATGATTTTTTTATTTTCATAATCCCATAAGCGATAACCAAAATCATGAACACCATATCCAATAAAGGTACACTTCTTTGATTTTGCCTCAAGCTTTGTTCTATTTTCTTTATCAATATGGACAAATGCTTCACAACCAAAAGTCTTCAAAAAAGAATAGTTTACCTTTTTACCTGTCCATTCCTCCTCTGGAATTCCACCATCCAAAGAGCTTGAAGGTCTTATGTTTATTAAGTAAAGAAAAATATCTACAACATCTTCTCAGAACTATAAGGGCAACCCAACATGCAATCTCATACTCCTTGCACACTCCATGATTGTCATGTTCATCCTTTATGACACACCATTTTCTTGTGGTGTTCTTGGAACTATTTTCTCTCTACGAATCCCATGGTATGAACAGTAATAATCAAATTCATTGCTACAATATTCACCTTCATTGTCTGATTTGAGACACTTCAACCTTTTTCCTATCTCATTCTCAACCAAATCTTTCCATTTCTTAAAAGTATAAAAAACATCAAATTTCTATCGAATGCAATAAACCCAATTTTTTGTAGTTGGATCATCAATAAAAGTAACATAATAACGAGAGCCACCAAGAGATGATACCTAAGTTGGTCCCCATACATATGTATGCACAAGCTCTAACTTTTCACTCTTCTTTTCTTTTCCGACTCTGAGAAATCTGACTCTCTTATGTTTTCCATAAACACAATGCTCACAAAAATCCAAATCAATTTATTTAAGATTTGGAAACAAATTTCTTTTGTGAAGTATTTGCATCCCCTTCTCACTCATGTGTCCAATCCTATGATGCCACAGTGTTGTATCCACTCATGTAGAAGCTAAAGAGATAAAAGATTAAGTATTACCATAACATAAATACAATGTACCTACCTTCTCTCCTTTTGCTATCACCAGTGATCCATTGTTGACCTTCCACACCTTATCTATAAATATAGATATACAACCTTCACTTGCCAACTGCCCTGTTTAAATTATATTTTTCCTTAGATCAAGTACAAGTATTACCTCTTTCAATAACCATTGGTTTCCATTCTTTTGCTTTATTTGTACCTTACCCATTCCAACAATTTTGCATGGTGCATCATCACCCAAATGAACTTGTCCAAAACCACCTGGAACATAATCTAGAAAATGTTTCCTATAGGGTGTGGCATAAAATGAAGCCCTTGAATCTACTACCCAAGACTCATAAATACTATCTACAAAAAGAATCAAAGCATCTTGTAACACATCCCCTGTTACATTTGTTTCTTGATTTTTATCTTGTTGTCCATCTCTTTGTTTCTTTGGAGCTCTGCAGTCTTTCTTCAGATGTCCTTTCTTCCCACAATTCCAACACTCTATCTTTCTCAGTCTAGATTTGGATCTGCCCTTCCTAGAATTCCCACGGTTCCCTAAGCCCTTTCCTCTATCCTTTTGTCTTCCCCTGTACTCGACAGTCAACGCATTACCTGATGTCTCACCTGTGCTTTTCTGTCTCATTTCCTCACTAAGGATAACACCAACAACATCATCAAATTTTAGAGTGTTTGAACCAGAGACATAGTTACTTACAGCCATGACCAAGCCATTCCATCTTTCTAGCAATGAGCACAAGATTGGAAGAGCTCTGACCTCATCATCAAAGTCCACTTTTACAGAACTTAGTTGATTAGTAACCATAGTAAATTCATTTAAATGATCTGCAATAGACCCACCTTCTAACATCTTCATATTAAATAATCTCTTCATTAGAAATACCTTATTGGACATCGAGGGTTTTTCATACATTTTAGTCAATGCATCCATCAACTCCTTCGTTGTCTTTTTTTTTGAAATATTGAAAGCCGCTGACACTGCCAAGCTCAATCGTATCGTTCCTAGTGCATTTTTGTGAAGAACCTCTCATTCTTCATCCTTCATGGTCGTCGGCTTCTTTTCTATTCTGCCCAATGGAAGGAATAGATCCTTCTGATATAAATAATATTCCAATTGCATCTTCCATAGCTGGTAGTTTTAGCCGTTAAATTTTTCAACCCTAAACTTTCCATCCTCTGCCATTGCTCCCACTCGAAACAAGAACCCTCTTTTCCTGCGAGTTACCTTTTTCTCTGATACCAGTTGTTAGAAAAATGGGATCGCGAAGCAATCAAATAAAACAAATCCGGAAATAAAACACAGAATATACACAATACAATAGAGATACATATATGCGTGGTTCACCCAGTGTGGGCTACGTCCACCAGAGAAATTGCCAGGTCCTTCCTTTTTATTATCCAACAAAATGAAGGGATACAACCTACACCACACCCGTTGTGACTTCCTCTTCTTTCTCTCACAGTCTCCTCTCTCATAATACAATATTCACAATAATACACAACCACAATACAATTCCCTCATAAGAGAGGGTTGCCTTCTAGGGAAAAAACTCCTAAAAATAACTTCTATCGTCAGATTTGCGACCTTATAATGAAGGACCAATATTGACTACGAAATAACAATATTTTACAAGGAAATTTTCCCAATATTTCTCTTTGGGGGCACTACCCCCGAATCCCTCGCCAGGGGGGGCTACAAAAAA
>JZKD02S0782020.1:244927-259379 GCA_000966675.3 Picea glauca
TGGAGGAGTTCCTCCGAGAATTCCTCCTCGACAATGCATGTGGCACCTTCCATGGAAACCTGGGTACCTGTACTAGCTTTGTTGGTGCTGGGGAACAATAAATCGTTCGAGACCGTGAAGAGGAGGGATTCCGGTGGAACCTGGATGGGTTCCTTCGAAAATTCCTCCTTGATGTAGGCCATCGGTGGAGTTCGTGGCTTCTCAATGCGCTGAGTCCTAGCAATGGACATGGCCCGTTCCAGTTGTTGCAAGCGTCTCTGCCGGGCAGCGCAGTTATACCAGGAAGGTTCACATCTCGACCTCTCTCTCTCTCTCGGCATGGCCGAGCCAGGGGGTGAAGAATCCAGTGAATTACTGTTAGGAGAAACCTGTAATGTCCTATCTAACAGAACCTAAAATTTAATAAATTTAAACATAAAATTTCTATCATAATTTCTTTACGGTTTTATATTCAGCAAACTAACAGTTCATGGTTCAGCAAATTCAAATGACCAGCATGATATAAAAATCATATTGAAAAACATACACAACATAGTAAAATAATGAACCATCATAACGATAATGACATGCCATAATAATGAACATAAATACCTCTCAAGTGATGCTGTTTCCCCAACTTTGTCTGTCCAAGCTACTCTGCCCAAACTGAATCTTTCCTCCCAACCAGCTAGGAATAGAGCCTATTCGGCTCCCTAGCTCCAGGATTCCGTAAGGATTCCTGGCCCCCGAGCCCAAAACTCCCAACAACAGATGCTCCCCTGTAACAGTCCACCAAACTCAAAACCAGAAATACAGTCTTCCAATCTCCCCAAAAAAAATGCTCCAATACAGTCTCCCTATATCAAAATAATGCTCCCTCCTCCAAATCAAAAGTGCCCCTCTCGAATGTTTTTGCCCCCTCATATCCTCCTTTCCCATTCACCGCCTCTTCCTTTCATTAAGACTCACCCACCTTATCTCTGCATTCAATGCCAACTACCTTATCCCTCCATTCAATGCCAACCACCTTATCCCATCTCCTTAATGGTTCCATCCTTCGATATGTTAAGTTTTCTTTTAATAAATTAAAATTTATTAAACTTAAATTCATTACCCAAATATTTAATGAGTTAATTAAGTAATTAATCAATTAATTAATATACACTAAACAATTAATAATTCAAGACAATTAATTAATTAATTATTTAAACTTAATATACTTTAAACAATTATTTAACTATGATAATTAATTATTTAACTAGGGTTGTTACAAACCCACTGCACAATAATTCAATTCTCAGACCCTGGGATGGACATGAACCATTAATTCTCAAAACCACTATTAACCAGACTTGAGGGAGTTGTCCTCCCTGGGATGGACATGAACCATTAATCCCATTAATCCTCAAAACCACTATTAACCAGACTCGAGGGAGTTGTCCTCCCTTCCTCTGCAAGAATAAGCAGGGGGGAATTGAACTCGAAACCTCATAAAACTTCATTTTCACGGCACTTGCCAATTAAGCTGCCCCCCCGAGAAATTTAAAATTAAGATTTGATTTTACTAATAAAAAATTTATTTTCTTTAAATATAAAAAAGTAAATTAATAACCTAAAACCTAATTTTTTTTTATCTTTCATCGAACTTATTCGAATCATTTCATTTCAAGTGATATAATTTTCTTTAAATAAAATGAAGAATCAACATTTTCTAATAACAATAAACTATTTTCATATTAATTAACTACTAAATAATAATAAATTTTACCCCTTCTAACAAAAATTCAACCCCTTCCCCAAATTAAAAAAAATAAAAATTACTATCATATAATTTTGACTTTCTACTATCACGGGATCCCAATTAATTTAAACTTGTTATATGACCGGATTCTAGGGTCTAAACTCAGTTTTCTTCTTAATTAAACTTCAAAACAGTTTGCTACCTAATTAAACGGGTCTCTGTTTCTCCGCCGTTTGTAGAAACGTACGTAATGTCTAAACGGTCGTTGACGCGGTCTGACGCAAGCGCAAGCGTTAATAAAAAGGCATGTACAAGCTTTTCAGGCTCATGGATTAGACCTGCCAATTTGGAATTGCAAATTCCCCCTTGCTACGCGTTTTCCTCTGCCACCATAAACGGTTCTGTCTACGGCCCCCGTCGTCAGATAAGCTTCCGTTGAGTCTAGTTTCTTTCTGTCTTCCCATTGCTTGGATCTTCAATTTTTCCCGCTGCATTACGTCTGCCGAGCGCTGCGATCCGGATCGAATTTCCCCTAATCCTCTGCATCTTTATTAAATCTGAAGCAATCGAAATTCCCCTCATCGCAGATTCAAATTCCCTGCATCCAAATCGTTCCCCTCACCCAAATCGTGAACTTGTGCTGGCGCTGCCGGGTTCAAATCCAGATCTCGAGGAGGCTAAAGAGAAATCAGGATGAAGTCGTCGCGGGACAGGGTGAAATTGAACGTGGGCGGCAAATGTTTCGTGACGAGCAGAACAACGCTGGCGAACGCGGGGCGCGACTCGATGCTCTCGGCACTCATCCATGACGATTGGCAGACCACGACGCCGGGCGATATCAATGACGACGAAGAGATCTTCATAGACCGGAACCCCTCCTATTTCTCGGTGTTGCTGGACCTGCTGCGTACCGGGGAGCTCCACGTTCCGCCGGGGATGTCGGAGCGGGCGCTGTACAGGGAGGCTCTTTACTACGGTATCATGGACCGCCTCCGCGGGGCGAAATGGGGGCGAATGGATGGCAACCGGATGGAGCTCGCAGCGTCCATCAGCGGGCGCGCAACGGGTGACGCTACGGCGATCCGGGCGTCGCCGGACGGGGGCTGCTGCGTTGCCCACGGAAGCATGGTGCATGTTTACGACTGGACTCTGGAGGAGCAGCCGCCCCTGACGCTGGACTACCAGGTCGTCAATGACGTGGGCTTCGTGAGCCCCCAGCGCCTGGTCATATGCACCTGCGAGCGCGTCGACAGGGGCGGCGGAGGCATGGCGGTCTTCAACACGCGAACAGGGAAGCCCCAGTTCAAGTTCCAGGTCTCCCATGACAACCAGCCAAAGAACTTCACGGCCGGGGCACTTGCCAGTGGCGACGGTCACGTGTATGCCAGCTGCCGCGGGCGCAGCACAGAGTACGGTGTTGGGGTCTGGGACCAGACCTCGGGTCGGCAGGTCGACTTCCTCTACCAGGCGGCCGGAGGCTGGCCGCTGGGCGACGCTGGGAAGCTGCAATGGCTGCCGGAAAACCGCTTGCTGCTCGCTGCCACGCTGTATCCACTCTGCGACGATAGCTTCATAGGCCTGCTTGATTTCCGGGATAGAAAAGTCGTCTGGTCCTGGACGGATTCGGAGGTTCCCCGGATTGCCGGGGACGACAAGGTGGTTTTGGATGCAGTTTCTATGGATGCCTGCGGTACTGTCTGTGTGGTGAATCAGTATGACAACTTGGGGTTTATTGATATGAGGAGCACTAACCGGAGTGTCCGGTGGTCTCACCGGAACCGGCCCGGGAAGACGATCGAGGGAGAGGAGAGATGCTATTCTAAACTTGCTGCACAAGGTAATCAGCTCTTTTCTTCCAAGAATGATAGTGTTTATGTTTTCTGTAGCCCTGATTGGGTTTTGACCTCCAGGCTTAGAAAATTGAATGGGGGCTCAATTTCTGATATTGCTGTGGGTGGGGATCGCCTCTTTGTCCTTCACAATGAAGAAGATGTCTTTGATATTTGGGAAACCCCGGGGCCTTCTGGTACTGTCCACAGCTATTATGATGATGAATAACAAAAATTAGAGGCTTCTGTAACTTTCAATCCTTTGTCCATGGGTTTGTATAATTCTATTTTCTAGTGTCACCTACCACAAGTCTTATTAGTTGGTCCCCTAAACTAGAAGGGTTGCTTATCGGCAGATTGAGCTTGGGGTGTAAAATTGAGCTCAACATCGTGTTGGAGGGAGGGTGGGATTTATTCTCAGGGTTGAAATTTGTTGGCAATCAATTCCATGCAACATAATTGGGCTTCTTTCTGCTCAGATTTCTTACTGCTGCAGTGTATTGTTTGGTGTTGATGAAGTTGAGGGTATGCTATTGTTCATGGGAAGATTCACGATGAGGGCAAGACTGGTTGGGTTTGGGGTCGGACTTGAGCCAAAGATTTGTTGAGTAGAAGGTTGAGTTTCTCTGTAAAATTTGTATCTGATCAGTTGCAAGGCTTTGTTTGCAACATAATCATACTTTATCCTATGCTTGGATTTCTTAGTGTCATGTAAGTATGACCATGGAGTCCTTGTTAGTACCAGTATTGTGGTTGCATTCTGCTCAGATTTGTTACTTTCACATACCAGTATGATGATTGGGTTTTTGTTAGTGAAGATGGAGATGGGAATATGTTACATTATTTAGTCGAGTTTCTCCTAACCCTCTGTTTAGGGCTTGTGTTAGGTGGTGAGTTTATATGAATGCACGGGATTGTCTGGTGCTTTTCATACTTGTTTTGATAGTGTGTAACCTCGTCTGTTCTATTCAGACAGCTTTGAGTGCCCTCTTCTTGTCTTTCCATCTTTAAGGAACGGGTCAATGATTCTTGCCAGATCTTTCCAATTTCATCTGGTCCATGACATGTATTTTGCCTAATTGTCCATATACATAAGCATCTTATCTCAAGATACATAATTTTTATATTTCAGAGGTGTTAAAGACTTCCTTTAGGATTTTCGAGTGAATATGATCTCCGTCTTCCCTGGCAGAGTATATGTCATGTAAAGCTAGCAAGATCTGTAACTTTGCTTTTGGCATTTGCCAGACATGAATGAAGAAACAGTAATATCTCAATCATTCTTTTGCTTTTTGACTGGTATTATGAGCTTTTCTACAAGTAACTGCTTCAAATATTGTGTTTGTTTATGAAATTTATTACGCCAAAGGGAACTTTGAGCTGAAATTGTAATGTGTGTGTATTTAATCATTAGAACTATTAGAGTTTTGTATATGTAGCAGTCGCATTCGTTTTTCATCATGTCACTGGTCTCTGGTATTTCTTCTGATCCACATTGATGAAAGAAGGCTAGAGAATTTGTGAGGAATCATTGACTAAACTACTTGCTGGTGCCTTGTAAGTACTTCTGCTGGATGCCTGAAAATAATGAAAGAAAATTCAATCTGTAAATTTAATTGCAGGAGCAGTGTTCACAACTTGATTCCATTATTATTTCATTTGATGATGGCTCCTTGACCTGTAATTGATCTGGTCTTAACTCTCTGGTTGATCATGACTGCAGAAAAAATCTTTCTAAATGAGCTTTTTGAGTTGTCACATTTTGAAATATAGTTGATATTTCTGAGGTAAATCTTGTATGACAAAACATTAATATTCTTTATACTTCAAAATTCAAATCAGAGTGCAGATCAATCATATGGAACTGAAGGCTTATGAACAACCTTCTTTTACTGGTATTAAAGACATACAAAGATCATACCCTTGTAATGGAGAGTGAAAATACAATTTTCTTTCTCAAAATGGGTGCAGAACGTTTTTAATTTCATATCATACCTGTTTAGAGGAACGTTTTTAATTTCATATAAAACATTGAAGGGGATCATTTCTCTGATAATTCAAGGAGCACTTAAGATGGATGATTGGGTCCAATCTGAATTGATCCCATTCTCTCGTACTGGTCAGGGAGGAAATTGAATCCAAAATTCATAAAAAAATGATAAACACTTTTCAATCAACATGAGACACTGATTGAGGCGGGAAAGCACATATTCCATTCATTTTTTTCCTTTCAGAATGTTAATGATATCATATTTGCTGAACAGCTGATCTGAAATAGTTTATTGAATGAAAACCTTGCTAATGATGTGCTCAATTTAAAGTAAACCAATAACTGACACTTCCATGAAATTGAGGAATTACTTATCATTTGAGGAGCAACGTATATTGATAGCACCTATGATTCTCTTGCTTCTGTGAAGGAGCTGATTAGCAGTAGAGTCTCCTAATCTTCTGAACCTTTGTTATATCCAATGACCATTTAGGGGCATCTACCATATGTGATTAGCAGTAGGGATTTCTAATCTTTTGAACCTTTGTTATATCCGATGACTGCAAAGCAAATATGGAATTTAGAGCATGGTGTTTTCAGTTGTTTATAAGATTGATTCCCTGGTCAACGTCTATGTGGGTCATCTTAAATTGTAGTTGTTAATGTTATGTTAACTATATATTAAAATTTTGTTTCACATAATATTCTTCTTCTCAAATTTATTATGCTTTTAGATTTCAATCTTCCATCCCTGGGGACTCATGGTTTAGGAAAATCTTTCATAACTTTATGAAAAGATATATGTGAAATAGCCTTCAAGGCAAAGGAAAGGGATGCAAACCCATTTTTTCATACCAAAGTGAAGAGGGAAATTCTTCCCCAACTTTGTGAAGAGATATATGTGAAATAGCCTTCAAGGCAAAGGAAAGGGATGCAAAACCATTTTTTCTTATCAAACTGAAGTGGGAAATTCTTCCCCAACTTTATGAAGAGATATATGTGAATGGCCTTTAAGGAAAAGGAAAGGGATGCACAACCACTTTTTCCTGCCAAACCAAACGCCTGCTGGATCTCAGCTACCAAACTGAAGTGGGAAATTCTTCCCCAACTTTATGAAGAGATAATATGTGAATGGCCTTCAAGGGAAGGAAGGGGATGCACAACCACTTTTTCCTGCCAAACCAAAGGCCTGCTGGATCTCAGCTTGATTTGTTAGTTCGTTGGAGAATTAATAGTAATGGTCATCGATATTCTAAACCATGACCAAACATAGTCGAAACTGACTAAACATAGTCAAAACTTAAAAAGGATCCCTATGCTAGAATCTGGAAATTTTATGAAGAGATAATATGTGAATGGCCTGGAAGGGAAGGAAAGGGATGCACAACCACTTTTTCCTGCCAAATCAAAGGCCTGCTGGATCTCAGCTTGATTTGTTAGTTCGTTGGAGAATTAATAGTAATGGTCATGGATATTCTAAACCATCACCAAACATAGTCAAAACTTAAAAAGGATCCCTATGCCAGAATCTGGAAATTTTGCTAATCTATGACAATGATAGTTAGGTAAATCCTCAGTGCACTCCATACCTAGAAATGTATATTAAATGTATATGCTTAATACCGTTACACAAGTTCATAAGCGTTCAAAAAGTTGCTTTGTGTCTATTCAGGCAACTGCCTATCCTTTCTATAGTTGGGTCCATAAGAAGCATCCTGGGCTTTCTTCATGGGAATCAATTCCGTGTGGTCCAGCTCCTCATGGATAGAGTTTGGCTCACTCTTACGTAGTATGAAAATAAAATATTAGTGAGAAATAAACGAGGGGAATTGGAATTGCCTGGGAAAGGGTCAAAGTTAGTGGCCTAATTGCCTGGGAAAGGGTCAAAGTTAGTGGGCCTAACCTCGGTCTCCTATTATAAGGAATTATCTGGACTATCTCTTACTTAGTACGAATAAAATATTAGTGAGAAAAATAAAGCGCACTGTAATTGCCTGGGAAAGGGTCAAAGTTAGGTGGGCCTAACCTGTGTGTAGGATATCTGACTGTATCTTACAGCGAATTCTTCCTTCTTATTCGGTAAGGATTCAATTTTGTGGTGCTCACACATCATCTTTTATGATGAAACTAAGATATTGGAGTAAGGAATGGATTGATAGGAATATTTAACTTTATGATTACCCAAATGAATCAAAAACTATTTTGAGATTGGAGTACGATTCATGTGTTTTGAGATTCGAGTACGATGGTGATTGGAGAAGGTTCGAAGCGGGAATCAACTATTTTCTATCATGAGATTTGATTTGATTATGATGGTCATTGGACAAGATTTGAAATTTCAATTTAATAGAAAATTTATGGTAATAATTTCCCACTATAAGTAGAATTAGACACTCTTTAAACATAGTGACATAAACAAAAACATAAAGTTTGAAATCCATTTTGAATTAGACTTGAGGTTTAAAATTCAATCTACAAAATGTTTTAAAATTATTTTTTTTCTAGTATTTTAAAATAATTGTAAATAAAATCGATATTTTTGACTTGAATTTTGGTAAAAATCATTTTGAATAGATGGAATTGCATGTATTAAATATTAATATTGTAAAATTTGGTTGTAACATTGTACAATTTGGTTGTAATAGGAATATTTAATGGTGTTGAATTTATTTTTACATTAAAATCAATGATTTTATCAAATCCAAACTACAATTTTGACAAAAATTACTTGGTTGGATTTAGTGGATGGCAAACCTCTAAAAGTCACAAACATAGAATATATAGTCTTATTCCACCAACTATTTTAAAGCATAGAATATTCTATATCAATTTATTTAACATTATGATTATAAAAACATAAAAAATTAAGCAATTGCTTAAGGACACTTATTTTGCTATTCATGTTCTCCAGTGATGGGTTTGACATACTTGTAAGTTGGTGGTTGTGATAAATAATTGTGCAATGGGTTAGTGGTGCATATGTCTATTATTGATAGATAATTAGAGGTCACAAGGAGGAGGTTGACCCCATGGGCAAGTAACATACAAGACCCATGTATGGTTCACTTGGTGCTTAATCAACGATGCTCACATGGAGAGGAGAGAGGGTGTGGGATCCATTGATGGGGTTTTTGGGCATTTTGAAAATTAATAACTTCAATGTTTTCAAGTTAATACTCACCTTGCGATAGTGAGTATTAACCTTTGGAAGAATCACCAAGTTGTGTATTTAACATAGAAATTCTTGAAATTGGTTTGAAACTTTGGAAACCATAGTTATTATTGATCTTATCACCTTGCACGAGTTCCTCCTTGTAAGTTGGTGATTGTGATAAATAATTGTCCAACGGGTTAGTGATGCATAGGTCTGTTATTGATAGATAATTAAAGGTCACAAGGAGGAGGTTGACCCCATGGGAAAGTAACATGTGAGATCCATGTATGATTTACTTAGTGCTTAATCAATGATGCTCACATGTAGATGAGAGAGGGTGTGGGACCCATTGATAAGGTTTTTGGGCATTTTGAAAATTAATAGTTTCAATGTATTAAGCAATTGATCTAGATTATATTGAGAATGAAATGAAACACACACATAAATATAGCAAAGAGTACAACAATACAATGAAACCCAACTTCTATTAATGAATAAAATAGTAGAGTACTGTAGAACACAATCTCGCTAGAATAGTGGTAGCTTATCTCTAAAGAGAAAGACATGTCAACGACATTCATTCGCAAAAATATAATACAATGGGCCACAAGAATAGTCTTTTAACATAAAGCAAGAACCCTAAAAGTCCAAAACCCTAACCCTAGGAGGTGAAGTGCCAAAAGGTTTGTGGGCCCCGAGGTGGTTGGTTGATGTGTCAACTTCTCAAGGGCACAACTTTTGCATACAATATCTGTTTGGAGTGTTTAGTAGCTTGTTGGAAAGATCTAATCAAGAAGTACAATTATTGACAGGGTTTGGATATGCCATAGCAACCTAGGCCCCTAAATGGCCAAAAAAAGTCATTTAGGGCCTCAAAATAGCCTCGAAAGTTTAGGACCCAAAAATCATTTAACAAAAAGGCCAAAATGGGGAACCGTGATCAGTCAGTGGAAGAGGTGGGTGGTCATCGATATACTCCTAGATTAGAGGTCGACCCCATGGGCAAGTAACATGTGAGACCCCTTTATGGTTCACTAAGTGCTTAATCAACGATGCTCACATGGAGAAGAGAGAGGGTGTGGGATCCATTGATAAGGTTTTTGGGCATTTCGAAAATTAATAACTTCAATCTTTTAAGTAACTTTAAAATCTTATTAATTGGTGTTGACCCATCAATTTCGTCACCTTATGACATTGAGTATTAACCTTTGGAAGAATCACCATATGGTCTATTTAACACAAAAAATCTTGAAATTGGTTTGAAACTTTGAAAATCATATATTTATTATTGATCTTATCATCTTGCACGAGTTTTTCTTTGAAAACACAAAAGCTCATATTGAGACAAAAGTAGCAAAATCCTTTTTATCCAATAAAAAGTGATCTCATGATACATGTTCATTACATAGATGGTTGATAAAGTGAATATTGATCACCAAAGAGTTTAAATTACATATATTTCAGGATTCATCAAGTATTATGCATTGTGGGGATCACATCACTGGAACAAGTGCTACGGTTATGATCTTCGATTTTTTTAGTGAGTGCCCACATTATGTTGTAATGCAAAGAAGTGTCATTGTAAAGCTCAAGTTTATGATTCTCTGAGCATTATTATGAGAAAATTGAGAGAGGGAAATGGAGAGACGACAACGAACCATGGGGGAGCCTTCACGAATTTCAAATTTTTTGGCGGGATTTCAACAGTAGGTCGCCATGGTCGATGGCCTGATACCTTCGTTGTCTACCCAAGGAGATGGTGGGTTCCGATAGTTTTTCTTCACCTTTTCTAGTTTTTGATGGCTAGGTTTTTAGCGTTTTTTTTTCCATCCCTAAGTGCTATTGTGCAATGTACTGCTAGTTTTAGTGGACCTTCGGTGGATGGAGGTATTTATTACAGTTATTACGATTTCCTTGTCATTTTCCCTTTCTATTCTTGGAAACTGTATCGTTTTCTCCTGGATCGTGGAGCTCTTCATTTCTCTTACTTTGGGATTATAAAGTGGAACACATGCGGTCTGTTTCCTTTAATCCTGGTCAACGTATTATTGATTAACCCTCTTACCTTGGAATTTAGATAGTTTACAACCCTTGATTTTCGAGTTTTTGTATAAGTGCACTCTAGGTGGTGGCCCAATGGCCCTTAATAGGTTGGCTAACACAAATGTGGAGGTTAGCAAGTTAATGAATGAGTCAGTAGAAGGACTTTGGCAGGAGGCAGACATTAACCTGAACCGCACTACTACGGGGGTGCATTCACTTGGCTTTCTTTCAAGTTCTGGGCCTTTTGTTTCACAAGCTCAACGACTTAGCAAAGGCCATGGTTTAACACCCTCCTTTGATACTTTCCTACCTGCTCTGGAGGATTCATTTCAGGGGGTGCAGAAACAATGTTCGGGGAGCAGTCCACACGCTGTTGATAGAGGGGTTGATTTTATAGGTTCTCAAAGCAAGACACCTATTCCTCCTTCTTCTCGAAAGAGTTGCAGACAATGGGATGCAAACAAGGTGGTCAAGAGGATGGTCTTAGGCTCGGATATTTATTTGGAGGATACTTGTAGGCTGGCGCTTTGCGGCTTAGTGGGGAGATTCGCTTATGGAAATTTATGCGTGGAAAAATTATTTGTTTGGTTGGAGCAAGTTTGGACACCCTTCTTAGGTTATGTACCATAGGTATAATATCTAGCAAAAGGTTGGATGGGTTTCTTGTGTAACACTCCAGAAGATGTAGCTTTACTACTTGAAAAGAATTTGGTTAATGGAGGAAGTAGCCTCATGCTAAAGAGGTGGTGGGTTGCATTCGATCCGGTTACGAAATACTTCTCCTTTAGACATTTTTGGGTACTGCTTCCGGGGCTACCCTTATATTTTTGGAATGAAGGGGCGTTGGTGGCCATTGGATATTTTCTTGGCAAGTTCATTATGATTGCCAAAGAAAATCTCTCGACGACAACTAGGAAGGTTGGTAGGGTCTTGGTCGAAATGGGCATGCACCTTGGTTTGCTGACATCCTTAGAGATTGATTGGAGAGGTAAATGTTTCCTACAGAGGCTTGACTACCTAGGTATTTCGTTCAGGAGCGGTTTCTGTCGAAGTACTTATTATTTGAGACGAGATTGTAAAGGTTTTGGTGAAGGAGATAGTGAACAAGAAGGTCCTGACCTTTTATATGGCACACCTAATTCCTCCATGGAAACGAGTTTCTATGGTTTCGATGTTGTTCACCAGGACCGGGTCGATCCCAGCTACTTGGAGAGTTCGACCTCTTTAACTGGTAAGTTACAATCTCATTGCCCTACACTTTATAGTTCTCTGTCTGTGTGGGAACGAGAAGTATTAAACTCATCTGTTTGGCTTAAGAGTGTTACATCTAATTCATTTACGCCACCTTTAGAAGATACGGGGGGTACTGTTTCTACCAGTCAGTTTTCTGGATGTCGAGTGTCCTTACCTACCTCATCGTCTGTTTCCCTGGGGATGGAGCCTTTGACTAACACTGGTAGTCAGGAGGTGTCCTGTGTCAAGGAGACTCAACTGAGTCCCTCTTAGGAGCCATCCGGTCCTTCTGAGTCCACTCGTAGCCCGGGGTCAAGTCAACTGCTGATTGGTCACCCTACCTCTCCAGCTGGCCATAGGGAACTGAACGATGAGGAGACCTCTCTCTCTGTTGTGCTTGATTTCTTGATCCCATTCATTCGAGATAATGATGCTATGGTACAACTTCCAGTTTATCTTGGTAAGTCGGTCATTGACCCTGTGGCTGGAAAAGGGGTGGCAAGATGCTCGCGTTCCACTTTAGTAGATGCAGGAACGAAATTCGCATGTCAAGGGGCATGGGAATTGAACATTCACTGGTAAAGACCAAGAGTGCCCGGAAAAAATATTCTCTTGAGTCTTCTCTTGATACAAATTCTCACACATCCACCGAAGGTGGGACACTTAGAGTGTTGAAGGCCCTGGCATGGTTAAATTAATGTTACTGCTCTCCCTCAATTTAAGCGGGACTGGAGGCACCCTAAAGCTAGCCTTTATTCGATGTGTTTTGAATAAAACTCAACCTAACAATTTTTTTTTCCAGGAGACATTGGTTCATTCCGATAAAGCCCGTAATTTCTTTCACACCCTTCGGCCAACCTGGATAAGCTGTGTGGTGAACTCAATTGGAACTTTTGGCGGTTTATTAGTTTTTTGGGATCCAAACTACTTTGATCTGGTTCCTTTTCTTACTTGTGGTGGGATTTTATTGACAGGGTATTGTTTAGAAAGAAAAAGGCAGATTTCAATTCTAAATGTCTACAGTCCATGTGTGGAGTGAAAACTTTTCTGGGAACAGTTGGAAGATTCGGGCTTGTTGACATTGAAAAATTTAATTCTAGCAGGGGATCTAAACTTGACACTTTCTTCAGGTCAAATCTGGGGTGGTGCTTCCTCACTGGGGTCTCTGGCAGGTTTTTTCAATACTTATTTTCTTAATAACAAACTCATCGACATAGTTCCGGGGAAAGTCATTCCTACTTGGCGCAACGGGCGAACATGAGTGGATTTTATTGCAAAAAGACTAGACAAAACTTTCTTATCTGAATATTTACTAGATACAGTTGGCATCTACAGAGCATGGGTGGAATATCCCTTCATCTCTGACCATGCCCTGGTTCTGCTTCAGCTGGATTTACCACCCCTCTTTAAGGCTTTTCCATTCAAATTCAACCCTCTGTGGATTAAGGATCAAGTCTTCTTATTGCTGGTACAAAATTGGAACGATCCAAAATATCTCATTGAATATGGTAAACAAAAAAGGCTTGTTTGGAAACTAAAATATTTAAAATCTAGCACGAAACTTTGGCAAAAGAGCCGTAAGTTTTTTAAAAATTCTCGGCTCTGTTTCTTGGAGAAAGATATATCTTTTAGGTTACAAAACCTCCTGGTTGGTACTCGAAATACTATGGTGGATACTTCATTAAAAGATATGGAACAAGAAAGAAATAATTTACTTAATGAAATTGAGGAGTAGTGGCGATAGAGAAGTCGTGCTATCTGGATACACAATGGAGACCAAAACACTAAATTTTTTCATAAATTTGCAAATTTCAGGAGAAACAACAAGTTTGTTTGGGACATACAAGATGAAGCGGGACATTTGCATTGTGGTCAGGAAGATATTAAAGAAGTGGCATTGAATCATTTCAAGGGTTTTTACAAAGAACAAACTGTTCCTTCTACCAATGACCAAGTTAGGGTGGTAGCCTTGTTTTCAAATATGTTGAACGATACAAAGGCTGAGGCTTTATACAAACCTATTGAAAAGGAGGAATTAAAGAAGGTATTATCAAATTTCAAAGTGGACAAGAGTTCGGGGACGGATGGCTAGACTGTTGAGTTTTTTAGTCATTTCTTTGATCTCGTAGGAGAGGATCTCCTTGAAATGGTTGAAGAGTCTAGAATAAAAGGTTTTATTCCCGGGGCATTAAACTCGACTTTTATTACTTTGATTCCCAAAGTAAACAAGCCACAAAATTTTGGAGAGTACAGACTGATCTCTCTGTGTAATCTTAGATATAAAATTATTTCCAAGATTATAGTTGATCAGATTAAACTGATTCTGTCCAGATCGCTTTCAGAGGAGCAACTGTGATTTCTTCAAGGTAGACAGATACAGGATCATGCCATCGACACAGTCAATGAGTGCATTCACAACATAAAAAATAAGAAAAGAAAGTCTTTAGTTTTAAAATTGGATTTACAGAAAGCATATGATTGCA
>JZKD02S0782043.1:0-14668 GCA_000966675.3 Picea glauca
AAAGATAACCAAAGAGATTTTGGCTATGCGCAAGCTATTGGAGGTTGAAGACTTTTTAGGCGCAAAGCAGTTTGAAGATAATGCATTTTCTATATTGTAATTTTATAATAGTAAATCAATCCCGAGGATCTTTCGATCCTCAGGATAGCTTGATTTACCCAAACTATTGTAATATATAAGAGGGTAATAGATCTAGAAAAACAGAGGAAAACACACATTCAAGTAATTAGATTCAGAATTGTTTTGTGCAAGCAGTTTTCGTAAATGTTTTACCAGCCATGGAATCAATGAAAGTTTTGAGTGTTTTTAGCATTTCTGTGCTCTGAGTTTCTCGTAGCAGTACTTTTGAAGACCGAGGGCCCAGTCTGAAGGAGCTACTGCCTCGTTCTGTAATTGTATCAGTTCGAAGTTTGATTTCTATTTTGTGATTCAGATCTCTTTTACAATAGCCAAGGATAAATGCATAAGTGTGTTAATGATTTTATGATTATTTGTGTATAGAAGACAAAAATTTCCCTCAAGTATTAATGATTGCTGTTATGATTTCCATTTCTGAAGTGATTGTTTGACAGTTCCCCACATTTTCATCTACGCTTTTCCTTTTCCTTAGATTTATGATTGATGTTCCTTTCGGTTAAAGTTACAATAGTTGTTCCTTTCGGAAAAAGTTACAATAGCTGTCCTTTCTGATTAGATTATAATTGTTGTTTCTTTCCGTAGATAGAGTAATTTGTCATTTCCTTTCCAGTAATCAAAATTCATAATTGATAGTTAATTTTGCAAGTCCTTAGTTAGATTCAATTATTGCTTTCTAGTTAAGTGAATTCAATAGATTAATTAGTTCCTTTCCATTTCACAACATTTTAGTAATCATATTTCAATTCCATTTAGTTCTTAGAATCTTTGGTGAACGTTTGAGGAACTTGATTGTTGATGAACTCAGATTTGGTTTAGCTACACGATTTTATGCTACTTGCATAGACTTTGCTGATATTATTGAGATAAAAGACGAATCTCCGGGTTGATAAATTAATGTTAAACTAAGGTTGTTTTTAGGACATCTTTAGACACCAACATTTTGGTGCCATTGTCGGGGAGAATGTCAAAGGTAGCATAGGTTGTGTCTCTGGAGGACCAAGTATTGAAGATGGAAGGTAAGAACCTACGTAGGTAATAAGTAAAATGTTTATGCCAATGCTTACCTCCAGTTGACACTTAAGAGGTTTCGTAGGTGCTTTCTTTTGTTGAAATTTATTTTGTTGTTGTGTGAAGTGTGTATGACTAGAAAAGAGGATCTTGAAAAACCAAAACCCCCACCAAAAAGTACCAAAACCCAGGGTTTGGTGATCCCTGGAAGAAGCACTTTCGTAGACGAAATCATCAAAAAGGGTGAATCTCAAGCTTCGGTTGGACCTAGGAAAGGACCCACCTGAATCCCTCAAGCAATAGTTTCACCAACTGTGGCCCACGCTGAGATTCATAGAAAAACTAAAGGGACTGAGCAGAGCTTTCAGAATACAGATCTCCCATCTCTCAACCCCTTAGAAGAGGGAAGCTCTAATAATCTGGAGGAGTGAATAGGAGAAACTAGCGGGGTTTCCAAGGCATACCCACCACCACCACCACCTTATCCTGAGTCTCTTGCAAAAGAAGAAGACATATCCAAAATCCTAGATAAAGAGAGTGCAGTCAAATTCCTTGGAAGACCAAATAATCAACAATTTCAAATAGAATACCTGAATCAAGAACCTCCTGAAAATTTTTGGCACATTTTCGATCAAATGGCACAACCAAATCAACAACAAACCCATACCTCCACGCTAGAGTATCCAATAGTTGATCAAATTTCCAATGCCCCCATGAAAGAAATCCCCTTACAAAACCTGCCAACCTTCCATTGTCTGATTTCAGAAGACCCGGATGCATTCCTATTTGAATTTAATGTCCTATGTAGAGGGTACGATTACACCTCTGAACCCCAAAAATTAAAACTATTCCCCTCTACCTTGAAGGGAGCAACCCTACGCTGGTTTATGGTATTGGGAGGTGGAACCATCAATTCATGGGACCAGATGAAACAAACCTTCTTGTTAAAATATCAGGATTATTGCAGAACCAGAGACCTAAAAGATGAAATCTTTCAAATGACTGCGNTGCTTTCTAGTTAAGTGAATTCAATAGATTAATTAGTTCCTTTCCATTTCACAACATTTTAGTAATCATATTTCAATTCCATTTAGTTCTTAGAATCTTTGGTGAACGTTTGAGGAACTTGATTGTTGATGAACTCAGATTTGGTTTAGCTACACGATTTTATGCTACTTGCATAGACTTTGCTGATATTATTGAGATAAAAGACGAATCTCCGGGTTGATAAATTAATGTTAAACTAAGGTTGTTTTTAGGACATCTTTAGACACCAACATTTTGGTGCCATTGTCGGGGAGAATGTCAAAGGTAGCATAGGTTGTGTCTCTGGAGGACCAGGTATTGAATATGGAAGGTAAGAACCTATGCAGGTAATAAGTAAAATGTTTATGCCAACGCTTACCTCCAGTTGACACTTAAGAGGTTTCGTAGGTGCTTTCTTTTGTTGAAATTTATTTTGTTGTTGTGTGAAGTGTGTATGACTAGAAAAAAGGATCTTGAAAAACCAAAACCCCCACCAAAAAGTACCAAAACCCAGGGTTCGGTGATCCCTGGAAGAAGCACTTTCGTAGATGAAATCATCAAAAAGGGTGAATCTCAAGCTTCGGTTGGACCTAGGAAAGGACCCACCCGAATCCCTCAAGCAATAGTTTCACCAACTGTGGCCCACGCTGAGATTCATAGAAAAACTAAAGGGACTGAGCAGAGCTTTCAGAATACCGATCTCCCATCTCTCAACCCCTTAGAAGAGGGAAGATCTAATAATCTGGAGGAGGGAATAGGAGAAACTAGCGGGGTTTCCAAGGCATACCCACCACCACCACCACCTGATCCTGAGTCTCCTGCAAAAGAAGAAGACATATCCAAAATCCTAGATAAAGAGAGTGCAGTCAAATTCCTTGGAAGACCAAATAATCAACAATTTCAAATAGAATACCCGAATCAAGAACCTCCTGAAAATTTTTGGCACATTTTCGATCAAATGGCACAACCAAATCAACAACAAACCCATACCTCCACGCTAGAGTATCCAATAGTTGATCAAATTTCCAATGCCCCCATGAAAGAAATCCCCTTACAAAACCTGCCAACCTTCCATTGTCTGATTTCAGAAGACCCGGATGCATTCCTATTTGAATTTAATGTCCTATGTAGAGGGTACGATTACACCTCTGAACCCCAAAAATTAAAACTATTCCCCTCTACCTTGAAGGGAGCAACCCTACGCTGGTTTATGGTATTGGGAGGTGGAACCATCAATTCATGGGACCAGATGAAACAAACCTTCTTGTTAAAATATCAGGATTATTGCAGAACCAGAGACCTAAAAGATGAAATCTTTCAAATGACTGCGAAAGAAAATGAATCATTAGAAGAATATGTTGAAATATTTCAGTATAATTTGCAAAGATCACCCTATGGTACATTACTAGGTGAAGTACTCAAAGCAACTCTGATCAAAGGCATGAGAGATGAATGAGTAGAAACATTGAATTTAATGGGGAAAGGTGACATTTATCAGGAAACTTATGAAGAAATTGTTTTATTGTGTATCAGGTGCTCACGAGGAAGTACACGGACCAGGTCAGGAATGCGGATGTCCCTCACAAGAAATAACAATATCTCCATCGGGGGTGTTATGCGAGTTGAAGTTAGTAATCTCCTAGAAAACTTTAAAACAAATATTTTGAGCACTCTGACTACACAATTGGATGTATTGCAGGCCAAACAAAAAAAGGCAGAGGTAGAGAAGACCTTGGCTATATTTTTCCACAGGTGCAGAAAGAAACATGGTCCAAGGGAATGCCCCTTGGATATAGTTCAGGTTTGCGCTATTTGCACCAAGGATCACGACACAGAGGAATGCCCATCACTTCCTGGATTGAAAGTTGTATTCAAAGAAGCAGAAGAGGAAACAAAACCATTATATCTGATGGCACAACGCTGTCAATGGCAGTCCCGGCCTCAAAATACATTTCAGGACCCTTCCTCTTTCTCTCCTGGATAGTAAAATCAACAGCAAAATCCTAGATAGTATAATCAATAGCATAATTTTGGCAGCACATGGCAGGGTCAACCATTTACTAATCAGAACTGGCAGCCCCAACAACACCCACCTGCAATTCCTACCTGGCCAAACCAGCCTTCCATAAACCCTAACTACCAAAATAAACCAACTACAACTTCCAATTGGCCAAATTCACAATACCCCACCTCATCCTGGCAAAATTCAAATAATACCTACCCTCCACAATGGCCTAACTCGACTGCCCAAAACCCAAATTGGAACCAGAACTGGCATCGCCCCATGGGGATGAATAACCAACCTATGGGGATGACCTCTCAAACCCAACCTCTATTAAAAACTCCACTCCCATTGCCCCAATCACAATTGTGCCCTCAATTACCTGCCCAACCCCACCTGAATCCCAATAGCAGACCAGCTCAGCTCGTCCAGATTATGGAAAGTGGAGAAGGGGAAATCAATCCAGTAGGGTGCAATGAACTTCAGTTAATATCAGGATGCATCATCTCCCTCGAACAAAATGACGTTCCCCAAGAACAGGGGAATGAAAAACAACTAGCAATAACACCCTCGATCGTGGTAATAATAGAAGAAATCGAGCAAGGGAGGAACACAGTCGAATCACAAGAATCAGGCAAGGATGTAATTCCCTCCCCTTCGTTCCTCGAAAGACTGATGATAGCAAAACCCACCGTATATCCTGGCTTCGACATTGTAGGGGAACTTAGGAATTTATACATCAAAATTCCATTCCTGCAAGACATACCGATCTATGCAAAGACAATCAAGGAGCTATGTGGGAGGAAGCCCATCAGAAAAATAAAAAATTCATCATCAATAATTCAAGTAGTGGGAGCCTTATCTGATCTAATTTTGGGTAGAGAAACACCAGTTAAATATGCAGATCCGGGGAACCCCATAGTAATAGTGTAGATTCAGGGTTGTTCCTTTCCAAATTCCCTGTGTCTTCACTCTTTAGACCCAACCCCGATTATGTTGCAATTAGTCGATCGGTCAGTGGTCAAACCACTCAACACACTACATGATATAGCCATTTCAGTTGATTCTTGGGAATATCCCACATATTTTCTCATCATCAACCCAAAAAGTGGACTTGAAGGGCATCCATTGATATTGGGCAGACCATATCTCACGACAGCTGATGCGTACATAGGTTGTCGATCGGGTACAATGACAATTGCTAGAGGAGGGGTTACAAGGAATCTCATCTTATATCCTCCAGCCAAACCTAGTCCAACGATCGTACACCCGCAATTGCCACCACCACGATATCTCGAGAAGGATCTGTGTGCCCCACTAATGATGGAAGAAGCCCTCAAGCAC
Organism: Picea glauca; assembly: GCA_000966675.3. Lineage (NCBI taxonomy): Eukaryota > Viridiplantae > Streptophyta > Pinopsida > Pinales > Pinaceae > Picea > Picea glauca. The sequence continues at coordinate 5,519 of JZKD02S0782043.1, forward strand.
AAGAATTATCTAGAGGATGATGTAATCAGTGGGTTTATTAACAACCCAACCATTGTAAGTAACCCAACATGCTAGGTGCTCCAAATTGTTCTAGACTGTGAAGCACAGGGAGACCCGCTGGAAGATTTTGATAGAACAACAAATTCCGACTACCGCTGTTCACAACAACAAATTTATTGAGATCGCACCAGGGAAGTATATGAACATTAATTCCAACCTAGAAGAGAAACAACAACAAAAGCTAATGCAAACTCTCTCTAAATACCAGCAAGCTTTTGCCTGGGAGTACTCTGATATGAAAGGTATTGATCCACAACTCTGCACACACCACATTTATATTGAGAAATATGTCCGACCTATCCGACAACCGCAAAGAAGACTGAACCCCCACCTCAGAGATATTGTTAAAGAAGAGATACAAAAGCTGTTGGACGCATATTTTATATACCCTATCTCAGATAGTCGATGGGTTTCCCCATTAGTCATCGTCCCAAAGAAAAATGGGAAGTGGCAAATCTGCGTTGATTACAGGGAACTAAAAAAANCTCACGAGGAAGTACACGGACCAGGTCAGGAATGCGGATGTCCCTCACAAGAAATAACAATATCTCCATCGGGGGTGTTATGCGAGTTGAAGTTAGTAATCTCCTAGAAAACTTTAAAACAAATATTTTGAGCACTCTGACTACACAATTGGATGTATTGCAGGCCAAACAAAAAAAGGCAGAGGTAGAGAAGACCTTGGCTATATTTTTCCACAGGTGCAGAAAGAAACATGGTCCAAGGGAATGCCCCTTGGATATAGTTCAGGTTTGCGCTATTTGCACCAAGGATCACGACACAGAGGAATGCCCATCACTTCCTGGATTGAAAGTTGTATTCAAAGAAGCAGAAGAGGAAACAAAACCATTATATCTGATGGCACAACGCTGTCAATGGCAGTCCCGGCCTCAAAATACATTTCAGGACCCTTCCTCTTTCTCTCCTGGATAGTAAAATCAACAGCAAAATCCTAGATAGTATAATCAATAGCATAATTTTGGCAGCACATGGCAGGGTCAACCATTTACTAATCAGAACTGGCAGCCCCAACAACACCCACCTGCAATTCCTACCTGGCCAAACCAGCCTTCCATAAACCCTAACTACCAAAATAAACCAACTACAACTTCCAATTGGCCAAATTCACAATACCCCACCTCATCCTGGCAAAATTCAAATAATACCTACCCTCCACAATGGCCTAACTCGACTGCCCAAAACCCAAATTGGAACCAGAACTGGCATCGCCCCATGGGGATGAATAACCAACCTATGGGGATGACCTCTCAAACCCAACCTCTATTAAAAACTCCACTCCCATTGCCCCAATCACAATTGTGCCCTCAATTACCTGCCCAACCCCACCTGAATCCCAATAGCAGACCAGCTCAGCTCGTCCAGATTATGGAAAGTGGAGAAGGGGAAATCAATCCAGTAGGGTGCAATGAACTTCAGTTAATATCAGGATGCATCATCTCCCTCGAACAAAATGACGTTCCCCAAGAACAGGGGAATGAAAAACAACTAGCAATAACACCCTCGATCGTGGTAATAATAGAAGAAATCGAGCAAGGGAGGAACACAGTCGAATCACAAGAATCAGGCAAGGATGTAATTCCCTCCCCTTTGTTCCTCGAAAGACTGATGATAGCAAAACCCACCGTATATCCTGGCTTCGACATTGTAGGGGAACTTAGGAATTTATACATCAAAATTCCATTCCTGCAAGCCCTGCAAGACATACCGATCTATGCAAAGACAATCAAGGAGCTATGTGGGAGGAATCCCATCAGAAAAATAAAAAATTCATCATCAATAATTCATGTAGTGGGAGCCTTATCTGATCTAATTTTGGGTAGAGAAACACCAGTTAAATATGTAGATCCGGGGAACCCCATAGTAATAGTGTAGATTCAGGGTTGTTCCTTTCCAAATACCCTAGTTGATTTGGGGGCAGCCATCAATATTCTAACTATGGAAACCTGCAATTCCCTGTGTCTTCACTCTTTAGACCCAACCCCGATTATGTTGCAATTAGTCGATCGATCAGTGGTCAAACCACTCAACACACTACATGATATAGCCATTTCAGTTGATTCTTGGGAATATCCCACATATTTTCTCATCATCAACCCAAAAAGTGGACTTGAAGGGCATCCATTGATATTGGGCAGACCATATCTCACGACAGCTGATGCGTACATAGGTTGTCGATCGGGTACAATGACAATTGCTAGAGGAGGGGTTACAAGGAATCTCATCTTATATCCTCCAGCCAAACCTAGTCCAACGATCGTACACCCGCAATTGCCACCACCACGATATCTCGAGAAGGATCTGTGTGCCCCACTAATGATGGAAGAAGCCCTCAAGCACAAGAATTATCTAGAGGATGATGTAATCAGTGGGTTTATTAACAACCCAACCATTGTAAGTAACCCAACATGCTAGGTGCTCCAAATTGTTCTAGACTGTGAAGCACAGGGAGACCCGCTGGAAGATTTTGATAGAACAACAAATTCCGACTACCGCTGTTCACAACAACAAATTTATTGAGATCGCACCAGGGAAGTATATGAACATTAATTCCAACCTAGAAGAGAAACAACAACAAAAGCTAATGCAAACTCTCTCTAAATACCAGCAAGCTTTTGCCTGGGAGTACTCTGATATGAAAGGTATTGATCCACAACTCTGCACACACCACATTTATATTGAGAAATATGTCCGACCTATCCGACAACCGCAAAGAAGACTGAACCCCCACCTCAGAGATATTGTTAAAGAAGAGATACAAAAGCTGTTGGACGCATATTTTATATACCCTATCTCAGATAGTCGATGGGTTTCCCCATTAGTCATCGTCCCAAAGAAAAATGGGAAGTGGCAAATCTGCGTTGATTACAGGGAACTAAAAAAATCTACTCAAAAAGATCATTTTCCATTACCTTTCATCGATTAGGTCCTGGATACCTTGGCAGGGAAGAAATTCTTCTCTTTCCTAGATGGTTTACAATCAGATCCAGATTACCCCAAAATATCAGGATAAAACGACATTCACATGTCCCTGGGGTACCTTTGCCTACAAAGTATTTCCCTTCGGACTTTGTAACGCTCCAGCTACATTCCAAAGTGCCATTCTGAGCATATTCAGTGATCTGATTAGTAAGGGGCTTGAAGTCTACATGGATGATTTCACCTCATACGACGACGACTTCGATCAAGCCTTGAATAATATGGAGAAGGTATTGGAATGGTGCATCGCTACCAGGTTATGTTTAAGCCACGAAAAATGTCACATGATGATGACAAAAGGTGTGGTATTAGGGAATTACATTTCTGCAGATGGAATTAGAGTAGAACCAACAAAAATTGAGGTAATTCTTAATCTACCTACTCCACACACACAAACTGAGGTACGTAGTTTCCTTGGTGCTTCAGGATACTATCGCAGATTTATGCCAATTTTTTCAAAAACCGCTGCGCCTTTACATGCTTTGACAGGTAATGTAGAATTTCAAGGATCTGACAAATGTGATGTGGCTTTTGCAGGACTCAAGAAACTGATCTCAACAGTGCCAGTGTTGAGGGGACCTAATTGGAAAATACCATTTCAAATTTCCACCGACGCCTCATACATTGCCATAGGCATTGTTCTGGGATAAGAAGAAGAAAAGAAACCTACACTATTTATTTCATTAGCAAGAATCTAACTCCAACAGAACTTAGTTATATAGTAATAGAGAAAGAGTTCTTAGCTGTTATACATGCCATCCATAAATTTCATCATTATATAACAGGCTATCCAGTTATCCTGTATACTGATCATTCTACCATTAGATATCTAGCTAATAAACCAATTACTAATGGATGGGTCACTCGATGGTTGTTATTATTGTAGGAATTTGATATCACCATCAAACATCGACCTAGGAGAGAAAATATTGTCGCATATTTCTTTTCCCGATTCCCAAAAACAGATGATTCATTAACAACTGAGGATCAATTCCCAGATGAGCATCTGTTTGTTGTCGACACAAAACCACCTTGGTACGCTGATGTAGCAAACTATCTAGCAGCGGGAATATTACTGACACATTTATCATCAAAGGAAAGACGACTGATCGTCCAGCATAGCGCACGATTCACTTGGATCTATGGATATCTTTTCCACACAGGAGTTGATCTCCAAATCCGATGATGCGTACGAGAGGACAAAATCTATGAAATACTGAAAGCAGGACATGACGAGCCCTATGGGGGGCATTTTNGGACGCATATTTTATATACCCTATCTCAGATAGTCGATGGGTTTCCCCATTAGTCATCGTCCCAAAGAAAAATGGGAAGTGGCAAATCTGCGTTGATTACAGGGAACTAAAAAAAGCTACTCAAAAAGATCATTTTCCATTACCTTTCATCGATCAGGTCCTGGATACCTTGGCAGGGAAGAAATTCTTCTCTTTCCTAGACGGTTTACAATCAGATCCAGATTACCCCAAAAGATCAGGATAAAACGACATTCACATGTCCCTGGGGTACCTTTGCCTACAAAGTATTTCCCTTCGGACTTTGTAACGCTCCAGCTACATTCCAAAGGGCCATTCTGAGCATATTCAGGGATCTGATTAGTAAGGGGCTTGAAGTCTACATGGATGATTTCACCTCATACGACGACGACTTCGATCAAGCCTTGAATAATCTGGAGAAGGTATTTGAATGGTGCATCGCTACCAGGTTATGTTTAAGCCATGAAAAATGTCACATGATGATGACAAAAGGTGTGGTATTAGGGAATTACATTTCTGCAGATGGAATTAGAGTAGAACCAACAAAAATTGAGGCAATTCTTAATCTACCTACTCCACACACACAAACTGAGGTACGTAGTTTCCTTGGTGCTTCAGGATACTATCGCAGATTTATGCCAATTTTTTCAAAAACCGTTGCGCCTTTACATGCTTTGACAGGTAATGTAGAATTTCAAGGATCTGACAAATGTGATGTGGCTTTTGCAGGACTCAAGAAACTGATCTCAACAGTGCCAGTGTTGAGGGGACCTAATTGGAAAATACCATTTCAAATTTCCACCGACGCCTCATACATTGCCATAGGCATTGTTCTGGGATAAGAAGAAGAAAAGAAACCTACACTATTTATTTCATTAGCAAGAATCTAACTCCAACAGAACTTAGTTATATAGTAATAGAGAAAGAGTTCTTAGCTGTTATACATGCCATCCATAAATTTCATCATTATATAACAGGCTATCCAGTTATCCTGTATACTGATCATTCTACCATTAGATATCTAGCTAATAAACCAATTACTAATGGATGGGTCACTCGATGGTTGTTATTATTGTAGGAATTTGATATCACCATCAAACATCGACCTAGGAGAGAAAATATTGTCGCATATTTCTTTTCCCGATTCCCAAAAACAGATGATTCATTAACAACTGAGGATCAATTCCCAGATGAGCATCTGTTTGTTGTCGACACAAAACCACCTTGGTACGCTGATGTAGCAAACTATCTAGCAGCGGGAATATTACTGACACATTTATCATCAAAGGAAAGACGACTGATCGTCCAGCATAGCGCACGATTCACTTGGATCTATGGATATCTTTTCCACACAGGAGTTGATCTCCAAATCCGATGATGCGTACGAGAGGACAAAATCTATGAAATACTGAAAGCAGGACATGACGAGCCCTATGGGGGGCATTTTGCAGACCATAGGACTGGACACAAAATCTTATATATGGGCTATTATTGGCCCTCAATATTCAGAGATGCCAAGAAATATGTCTAGACATGCGATAACTATCAGCGGATGGGGAAACCAGGTCACGCTGATGAAATGCCCTTGAAAACACAACTAGTTGTAGAACCATTTGAAATATGGGCGATGGACTTCGTCAGCCCCTTTAATCCAAAGTCAAATCAAAAGGCCTATATTCTCATTGTAATGGACTACATGACCAAATGGGTAGAGGCAGAATCTTTACCAAATGCAACAAAAGAAGTAGTCATCAAATTCCTTTTCAAATTGTTTGTACGGTATGGACTACCCAGAGAAATAATTATTGATTGAGGGTCACAATTTATAGGCCATAGAATCACCACCACCCTAGACAACTATCAGATCAAGCACATAGTTACTTCTCCATACCACCCACAAGCAAACAGGCAAGTAGAAAGCACCAATAAGGTCCTAGAGGCAATTATGACGAAGACTGTCTCAATAAACTGACAAAATTGGGCTACTGAGCTCCCAAATGCCTTATGGGATTATCATACAACCTGGTGTAACACCACTAGCTACTCTCCTTACCATCTAGTCTATGGTAAAGAACCCATCTTCCCAATAGAATTTGAGATCAAGACCCTAAGAATGGACCAGGAAATTGGACTAAATCTTACAGAAGCACATAAATGACGCCTTCAACAACTCAATAAATTGGATGAAGCACACTTGTTTGTTGTGGAGCGCACAACTTTTATCCAATGACAGAGGGAAACCTGGCACTACAAGCATATCAAGAAGAAATCATTCAAGAAAGGCAACTGGGCACTCCTCTATGATTCCAGATTTCAGGACTTTCCTGGGAAATTACAGACACGATGGCTAGGGCCGTATGAATGTTAAGCCCTAATATTGGCTCATTACCCCTTAATTGGGNCTATGGATATCTTTTCCACACAGGAGTTGATCTCCAAATCCGATGATGCGTACGAGAGGACAAAATCTATGAAATACTGAAAGCAGGACATGACGAGCCCTATGGGGGGCATTTTACAGACCATAGGACTGGACACAAAATCTTATATATGGGCTATTATTGGCCCTCAATATTCAGAGATGCCAAGAAATATGTATAGACATGCGATAACTGTCAGCGGATGGGGAAACCAGGTCAGGCTGATGAAATGCCCTTGAAAACACAACTAGTTGTAGAACCATTTGAAAGATGGGCGATGGACTTCGTCAGCCCCTTTAAACCAAAGTCAAATCAAAAGGCCTATATTCTCGTTGTAATGGACTACATGACCAAATGGGTAGAGGCGGAAGCTTTACCAAATGCAACAAAAGAAGTAGTCATCAAATTCCTTTTCAAATTGTTTGTACGGTATGGACTACCCAGAGAAATAATTATTGATTGAGGGTCACAATTTATAGGCCATAGAATCACCACCACCCTAGACAACTATCAGATCAAGCACATAGTTACTTCTCCATACCACCCACAAGCAAACGGGCAAGTAGAAAGCACCAATAAGGTCCTAGAGGCAATTCTGACGAAGACTGTCTCAACAAACTGACAAAATTGGGCTACTGAGCTCCCAAATGCCTTATGGGCTTATCATACAACCTGGTGTAACACCACTAGCTACTCTCCTTACCATCTAGTCTATGGTAAAGAACCCATCTTCCCAATAGAATTCGAGATCAAGACCCTAAGAATGGACCAGGAAATTGGACTAAATCTTACAGAAGCACATAAATGACGCATTCAACAACTCAATAAATTGGATGAAGCACACTTGTTTGCTGTGGAGCGCACAACTTTTATCCAATGACAGAGGGAAACCTGGCACTACAAGCATATCAAGAAGAAATCATTCAAGAAAGGCAGCTGGGCACTCCTCTATGATTCCAGATTTCAGGACTTTCCTGGGAAATTACAGACACGATGGCTAGGGCCGTATGAATGTTAAGCCCTAATATTGGCTCATTACCCCTTAATTGGGNAGAGAAATAATTACTGATGGAGGGTCACAATTTATAGGTCATAGAATCACTGCCACCCTAGATAGCTATCACATCAAGCACAGAGTTACCTCTCCATACCACCCACAAGAAAACGGGCAAGTAGAAAGCACCAATAAGGTCCTAGAGGCAATTCTGACGAAGACTGTCTCAACAAACCGACAGAATTGGGCTACTGAGCTCCCAAATGCCTTATGGGATTATCGTACAACCTGGCATAACACCACTGGCTACTCTACTTACCATCTAGTCTATGGTAAAGAACCCATCTTCCCAATAGAATTCGAGATCAAGACCCTGAGAACGGCCCAGGAAATTGGACTAAATCTTACAGAAGCACATAAACGACACCTTCAGCAACTCAACGAATTGGATGAAGCACGCTTGTCTGTTGTGGAGCACACAGCTGTTATCCAGTGACAGAGAGAAACCTGGCACAACAAACATATCAAGAAGAAATCATTCAAGAAAGGTGATTGGGCGCTCCTCTATGATTCCAGATTTTAGGACTTTCCTGGGAAATTATAGACACGATGGCTAGGGTCGTATGAAATTAATGAAGTCCATGATAATGGCACAGTTACTTTGAGCACCATTGATGGGTGTGGATCACCCTTCCTGGTCAATGGACGTCTGCTACGACTTTACCATCAGCCACCTTCAAAAGATTATTTCTATCAAGAAGTAAGTAAAGACCCTACATTGTAGATTTTGGTTGGCTGGGAAGGTAACCCAACCACCCCAACTCCATAAATGATGCATTCTATTTATATTGTACATATTGTACATAGTTTTCCAACTGAGTGGTTAGTTTTTTTTTTCGTTTGCTTTATAAAAAGTCATCTAGGAAACAAGAATCATGACAGATAACTACAATTAGCACCGTCTTTTGTTCCATACTCTCGTTTTGCTTTATTATACAGACTCTGTCTTTTACATGTTCATGACGATGTTGTTCCTTTCTCGTGCGCCTGTTGTTCCTTTTTGAACGGAACAACTGTTGTTCCCTTTCTCGCACGTCTGTATTTTCCTTTTTTAATGGAACAACTGTTGTTCCTTTTCGAGCAACTGTTGTTCCTTCTCACGCACCTGCTGTTCCTTTTTTTGAACGAAACAGTTGTTGTTCCTTCTCGTGCAACTGTTGTTCCTTCTCGCACACCTGTTGTTCCTTTTCTGAACAGAACAACTACTATTCCTTTTTGCACGATTGCAATTCCCTTCTTTACCATTCAAACGCTATCCATTCCTCTGGAAGTGCGGCTTTCATCAATTAATTTTCAGCAGCACTGTTTCTAATCGTCATTACAATGATCTGTCATTATTTTGTGG
>JZKD02S0782054.1:0-14668 GCA_000966675.3 Picea glauca
ACCATGGAAGATTTGGTTGGCATATCTTATCTAAGATATGTGAGAGATGTATGGAGGATTTGAGGGGATCATATCTTGTCATAATGGGAAAGTAGTTGAGAGTGGTTAAGAGAATAGTGGATCTGTAATTATGACACTCATGTATATAAGAGAGTGTTCTCTCTTCATGAGGATCATCATTTTATTCATAATTGGAGGATTTTATTCATAATTGATAATGTTATTCATAATTGGAGGATGTTATTCATAATTGATCGTGTAATTCATAATTTAGTCTTGTAATGAGGAGAAGGGGATTCTTCGCTTTGATTCTTTCATTGTTATTTTTTCATGCCTTGTCATTTGACTCTTGTAATATAATTTGAGATTGATCTATTGTGTGAGCTCACATATGTTATTTTTCGTTCAACTCTTCACATGTTGTATTGTTTTTCCCTTATTCAATTTCCTTCTTTCCTAGATTAATTTCATTTCAGCAATTTAGATTAGATAACTTCTACTTCATTATTTCATATATATTGTGTGTGCTTTGTAAGCCTATGAACCTCGAATTGACAAATTAAATAGTTGGGCAAGTACTACAACGGAATTAAATGACAATATTTCCTCCTAATAGTCGTTGAGGAAACATATCCAAGTAGCTATGATAAAAAATTCATCTTGTGGGTTGTTGCATTTTTGGAGTTACACTCCATGGAAAATAGGGTTTGTGGCTAGTCCTAAAACTAGTCTAAAACAAGTGTTTTGGGTAAAAATGTCATAAATTTTTCATAACATATCCAAATTCATTAAAACCAGATGTATTGGTTAGAGTAAAGTTGTAGTATTCATTGTACCATTTTCAGATCCATACAACAAATATTCTGTGTGGGGCATGCTCTACAAGTTCTCTCTCTAGAATAAGCCAGAATTCAACAAGGTATGCCATTTTTGCTATAACTCATTTTCTGAGAGGTTTCAAGCAGTGAAACATGGAGTAATTGCATAAAAGACACTGAAGAACATTGTGTACTATTTTTCATATCTTTATTCATTACATGTACACAGTTATGATTATTTCAAGTTAGGGTTGTTGACTAATCCAAAATTAGTCATGTGAGATTAAAGTAAAGTTTGATGAAAATGATAGTCTCTTGTTGTTAAAGTTAAGAAAGGTTTGCAAGTATGTGATCATATACACTAGGTCTATTACAGAGTTACAAATCAGATTTGGATGATGAAATTGATGAAGTCTTTTGGTTGAGTAACATGTTGGGTACATGGTTGACACAAGTAATTGATGAGTTGGCACATACATGAGGTGTATCATCGATGATGTTGGTACATATTGATGATTCATAGTTTATGTGTATTTGATTCATGATTGGTACATATTTGGTGCATGGTTTATGCACTCGTTGATGGTACAAGTTGAGGTACAGGTTGTTGCATGATTGATGCACTTGTTTATGGTACAAGTTGTTTGGTACAAGTTATTACAGGTTGTTTGGTGCAGGTTTATTGGAACAGGTTTACAACAATATATCTCACAGTGATAGTGTGACAGTGGTTTCCATCATTCTACTTCTACGAAAAGGTAGTTGTATGGGGAAAGGACAAGTGCTTGTAGCCACCTTCTGATTGTAGCTAGAGAACATAGGGGGTTGTAGCCTCCTTCTGGTTGTAGCCAGAGAATTGGGGATTTGGAGCTTCCCTTAGGTTGTAGCCTAAGAAACTAATGGGTTGGAGCCTCTTTCTAGTTGTAGCTGGAAAACAAAGGAATTTGGTGCTTCCAATGAATGTAATTCTTAAAGACATATAAGAAAAATCATTATGTGGTTTTCTCCCGCTTTGGGTTTCCACCTAAAAAGACTAGTGTACTGTGTATGTGTATGGTTGCTCATTTGTTCATTGTTTATTTACTCTGAAACTTTTGGATGATAATGCTACATTGATATAACACTTGAATTTTATGGTTAAAAATGAATAGATTGATCTATTACCGATTCACCCCCCCTCTCAGTAATCTAACAAATAGATACCAGGATATTAATCACTAATCACTAGGTCAAGGTTATTCCATTTTTTTGAGCTTACAAGGATTACCGTTTTTGTTTGTCGAACACTAATAGACCAATTTTCCTCCACTTGATAGGTCATTGTTGGTTGGAACATTCTCTTTCTATTTGAATTCCACTGCTTCCAACCATCAACTAGCAATGGATCCCATTTTCCTTCCTTCACAAGAAGTCATTTTTCCTCTTGAAAATACCAATGGTAGTCCCCCATGCATTTCAAGGAATCCTTTAAATTTTCCATTAGAAACACCAAATATCAATTAGGTTGCAACACAGTCGATTAAATTTCATGGAATCTATCAAAAAAAGAATTCAAATGATCGTTTAAATCAAGAAACTCTTATTAATTCACACTTCAAACAAAGAACCATGAAAGGAAATTTTCAAATAAAATCTACTTTGTAGTGGATGACCTTGAAAATGAGTTTGGGATTGGAGATTATATTTTCCTCACCACAAGGTACACATTTCAATTCCATTTGGGGGACTTTCATAGTCCAACATATGAAATATCATTTCTGGGAGTATCTATGTAGAGAAAGTCATTAATGAGAGATGTGTTTGTTGGTTCTTAAAGACTTAATATGCACATTGGACCTTGAGCAAGAACAAACAAAAACTAACCAATGAATTTATTGCACCATTTGAATTCAAATTCAAAGTCAAAGACACTACAAAGTTTGGTCTTTCCATATGTGTTCATATTTTGTAAGCCTGCAAAAGCCATTTACTAATTTCAAATTTTCATTTTTTTTTATTTGATAACTTTATTAGAATAATGTATTGCATTTTATGATACAACCCGACATATTCTTCCTTATCTATAGCATCCTGAAATCTCATGTTTAGCTTCCTTGTAGACCATGTTGTTGAATGTACTCTTGATTTATTTTGGGAAACTAATTTCTTGTTTATATCACAATCTGTGTTGCCAAGAGATGGATTACCTTCATTTCTCATTAGATTTTTCACAACAAAACCTACCATCAGAAGGGTTTGAAGGATGAGCATGTAGTTTAGGACTTATAATCAGATCTACCATTAGAACTAGAGTAAGAAAACAGCCTTGTCATTTTATCCATTAGCTAGATAAGGATACTATAATGCAACACCATTCTTCTTAAGTTTGTTGTTGTGTATAAATTCGTAAATGTGGACATAAACAAATCTCCCTAGTTTGGGAACCCGAAACTAGAACAAAACCATACAGAACACACCCCTTTCCTTAGATTCAAATGAAATTGAAAAAAGTACATAGAAAACTCATACCTTTTTAACTGATGTTTGTCCTTATTGATTGTAGCTCCAAGCTTGATCCAATGCTTTGTAGAAACAGAGACCTATGAAAAGGATCAAACAGAACTAGTGAAAGTAACAAACATACATATGTTTCAATGAATCTATGTAAATATCCAAGGAGAAATGCAAATAAAAACCATTGACATCCTTTATTAGGAAAGGAAAATGTATAACTATATTAATAAATCAAGAAGCATCTTACAACCAAGCCTTAGCGTTGACAACATCCTTCCAACAATTCAATGTTCCAATACCCAAGTAGCCTCCATTAACTCCATCACCATCTCTTGAACACTTTAGACCAAATCTCTTAGGACCAAAAAGAAGTTCACAAACTCTCAATTACAAACCAAGAGCTATTCTCAATTCATCATTATTTTATTACTCATCACTTATTACCTATATTATCCTTTCCCTTTAGAAAATGCCTCCATTTATAGATTGGAGAGGAATCCATGAGGAGGTTAGGATGAGAGGTTAGGATCTCACTAAATCAAGAGATATGGGTGAGATCCAAACTGATCAGAAAACAACTCATCATCGAAGTTTCTCTTCTATAATCTTCGAGAATTTCTTCTTTTTTCCCATGTACAAAGGTTGTTGCACCCTTAAACCTTGGCAACAGACAACATTGTCGCACCTTCCAGTGATGTAGTATGCGAAAATTGAATTTGTCACACCTTGCTTGAAAGAAACAAACAACAACTCTATAATTTCAGGATTTCTTATAGATGATCCTTCCCAAGAATACTTTCTCTCAGTTTTCTTCCAAAGTTCTATGCTTTAGATGTCATAAAATAGGTAGTATCACTTGTTGTGACAAAATTTTGTATAACAGAATGCCCCCCAAAGTATGAAGTTAGAAGAGATGATAGTTTAAATACTTTGTCAGATGGGTATTTGAAACAAAGAACGTATCAGTTGGAGACCTGCCAAGAACACAAGGAAATTGTAGTATATTATTATATCATAACTGAGATAGGAATTCCCATACTCATAATACAAATGACCTTAAGCATGGATACTGAAAAATACATTGCAGATCCATGGTTGTATTTACTAATGATATGGCCACCAGAAATACAATGTGGATCCATATCACTATAACTTGAATGGATTCATATCCATGAGAATATACATTGTGGATTTATGAATAGCCACAGTCCAATACATTGTGGATCTATGTAAAAAAATTACTCCATTACTTTCCATTGTAGACTGTGGAACTAAATATTCAAAGGAATGTCTTTAGGGTCTTCATCTTGTCTTTAATTCTGAAGTATGATTCTAGCCATGTGAATAAATGTCTTGATGTAAAAAATGGTAGAAACCACTTGATTACCGGTCATTAAGGTATATCGTTAAGAAGTGTGATGGAAATAACCATTAATGTCAATGAACCCCAAGGTATTGTAGTACATACCTTTGAATGTGAATTAATGAGTTGAAGTTGAACATTTGAGAGAATATTTTGATCAAAGAGCAATGATATAAACTCCCTGTCAAAAGTGGATATAGATGCCATTGAGGCATGTAGGTTCCATGGTACTAAAATTCTTCTAAATCAGCTTCCTAGATGATGATTTGGCGTCGATAGGAAGTGATTCATCGCAGGAGGTCCTTGATGTATCCCATATCAATAACATGAAACATTTACAATATTTGTAGTAAAAGTACACAGTAATTTTAGGACCGACTCAGGGATGGACAACGAAATAGGAGGCTTAAAGGACTGCAAAATTTGGTTGATGCAATAGAAGGCTTCTTGGTTGAGCTTCTCTTGAACATTGACATGACAGAGGTCTTGGCAGCACTGACTCAAAATAGGATATCATAAGGAAAGAGTTCACAAAAAGGGCATGATCAACAAGAGACAATTGGATTTCTAAACTTTGATGCAAAAGGTAAAATATGTCATGTTTGAGAGTGATTGTTGCCATTAATACAGATTCAATTAAAAATTCCCTTCCCAATGTTTCCCCTACCATGATTGGAGAGTACCTCTTTATTTTTTAATGAGATTGAGGAGGATAACAAATTCTAATTGTATAATCTCATCCTTTGCACAAGTCCCTCAGAGTATTTTTAATGAACCCTAGGAAGGAGTGGTTCGGTCTAATATGGGTATTCCAATGTAGGTTTTACGAGTCCATAGGAAGGAAACTTGGTGGTTTTTCATATTTAGAGAGTCTGGAAAACATTTAAAGAAAACTCCAAAAAAGGTCCTTTTTTGTAAGTTTAGTCTCCCAAGCCCGAAAAAGTATAAAAAATTCAAGGGAGAACTCTTCTAGCGAATACTAGCATATTCCTAGAGCATACCTTTTTTGTAATTAATCTACCCGGCCCGAAAAAGGGGTAAACTTAGTCTGAATAGACTCTCCTTTGAAAACAATCATGGCGCTTCAAGTCATTTTACGAGTTTGAAGGAAGCTAGTTCAATCGAAAATATTTTCATGTTTAGAGAGTCTAAAAAGAGATTAAAGGAGACTCCAAAGAGTTCCCAACATAATCTCCAAATGTTTTGAATGGGACCCATGGATATTTGTTACTTTTCCCCCAACTTGAGAAAATAGCAACATGATAACCAGAGGTTGGAGACATGCCCCCCCCAAGATTCATTTCATCCACCAAGTTTTCTCCTATCGTCAATTTGTATACCGAATAGACTCCTGGTTAAAACCATGTTCACCAGATCAATTGACCAAGGTGGATGGAATGAAGTTTCAGCTACAAGTTGTAATGGAAAACTCGAATCAATGGGAGAGGTGATTGTTTCATTTTTTAATGAGCTTGACACAGGAAAAGAATCATGCTCAGTGATCAGTTTCATTTTATAACGATCTTGACATAGGAAAAGAACTATGCTCAGTGATCGGTTTCATTTTTTAACGAGCTTGAAATAAAAAATGAACTATACACTTAGATCTCTACTTGATCATGGCTTCCAAGAGGATAAATATCTAGAAGGAATACATGTCAAGGGAAAAAAATTGGTCATGGATTCCAAGAGATCTTCGCTAGATGGTTATGGTTTTCTTTTCCTCTTTAGTTTTTTAGGTTTTTCTTCAATGGTTTTTTCTCGTATAAATTTGTTTTTTAAATGTTTTTGTTTTTTAAATTTCAATTCTGTTTGTTTTCTTATTTTTTTTTAGTTTTTAATTGATCCAAAAAAAATGAGCTATATTTTTTTGCTAAATAGTTAAAAATAGTATTATGTAACTGCAATTGTTTTCTATGTATTGAAGTAAGATAAAAAAAATGTGTTAAAAATGATATTTTTCACTATATTTAAAATGTATGGAACCATAACTTAATTAAGAACAGATAATTATATGAAAAAACTTAATTTCAAAAAAAGAAATGGTGTACAACATTTTTAACATTAGATGAAGCATGGAAATATGATTAAAAACATGATTGAATAAAAATAAAATAGAAAATAGAAAATAGAAAAGTTTGAAAATAGATGAAAAAACATCGTTGAGAAAAAAGAAAAAAAGAAAAATTGAACAATTTGAAAATAAATGAAAAAACGAGCATTTAAAAAAACAAAGTGGAAACTTTATGTATCAGAAAATTTAAAATATCAAAAAACCACCTAAAAATGGAGGGGGGTGCTACCGGTAGCACCATTTTTAAAAATGGGGTAAGAAACTTGACCCCCCAAAAAATGAGAACTTTGTAGAGTTCTCGTTAAGTTGGTAACTATGTTCATCATGGCTGGCCCAATTTGTATTTACCTGCTCCCCCACCTATCAATCAAATTGTTCAAGCGGCCCCTTCCCACTCACCATTTCAGTCTTCCCATGCTAGAAAAAGGTTGAAAACCGAGGCCCACCATGCCCCTGACAAAGGAAAAGCCATTGTTGCCCCTTCCTCACCCTCCAATGGCTCTAATAAATCTATGTCCTCTTGGATGCATTTGAGGGATGATTGTTCTCATGTGATCAGCGAGATTAGGCCTAAAGGCTCAGCACAACCAATGGAAAATTCGAAGAGATCAAAAGGTGACAACAACAACAAGGGAAAGATTGTATCTCAAAGTGGAAAATATGGATTTTAAGTTTTATTTTATTTATTGTTGATGACAATTGACTTCAGAAATTTTGGATAGCATGATATTTTTTGGATATATGAGTAATATATTTTGAAAATAATTTCAAAAATCATTGGATAGATGGTCAAATATGAATGTGATGATGGAAGTCACAAGGAAGGATGTTTTGTTTAATTAACTAGTTGTGTTATGATTGTTAAAATCTAAAGGGAGTCACAAGGGGTCCCACCTACTAGTTATTATTTATTT
Source organism: Picea glauca (assembly GCA_000966675.3). Classification (NCBI taxonomy): domain Eukaryota; kingdom Viridiplantae; phylum Streptophyta; class Pinopsida; order Pinales; family Pinaceae; genus Picea; species Picea glauca. Next base: position 7,663 of record JZKD02S0782054.1, read on the forward strand.
AAAAACTCTTATTATGATTTATTACTTTTCCCCCTAACTAAGAAGTTGGTTGAGTTTTTAGTTAACTTAACTAATGAAGTAGTTCAACTACTTCAACAACCAATTCTAATTGTCTTAAAAGCAAAAGGAAAGGGAGGAACAAGAGGAGAATAGAAGGAGAAGCATACTAAGGTTTTCTCTTGAGTTTTTGTTGAGATAATTCAGTTTTCGTTCATTTCTTAATTCATTAGAAGCCTAATTATTTTTTATGATAGCAGGGTATTATTGTAGACAGCAAGATTCAAGGTTGAATTACATCATTCAGACACTTGTTTTTCAGAGGTGTTGATCTATCTTTGATAGTCTGTGTAGACGTGTTTGTTTGTGAATTAGTTTTCATGACTGATAAAGGATATTGTGCAGAGTCTAGTCGGTAGAAATCTGTGGCAAGTTGATCCATCTTTTCAACTTCAGTTTTTTATTTTTTGTCAGAAATCCTTTTGTATGTTTCATCGAGGACGTCTAAGTTTGACTTTGGTCCAAAACTTTCTCAGGAAAAGTTTGTAAAGAGAANCCACTTGATAGGTCATTGTTGGTTGGAACATTCTCTTTCTATTTGAATTCCACTGCTTCCAACCATCAACTAGCAATGGATCCCATTTTCCTTCCTTCACAAGAAGTCATTTTTCCTCTTGAAAATACCAATGGTAGTCCCCCATGCATTTCAAGGAATCCTTTAAATTTTCCATTAGAAACACCAAATATCAATTAGGTTGCAACACAGTCGATTAAATTTCATGGAATCTATCAAAAAAAGAATTCAAATGATCGTTTAAATCAAGAAACTCTTATTAATTCACACTTCAAACAAAGAACCATGAAAGGAAATTTTCAAATAAAATCTACTTTGTAGTGGATGACCTTGAAAATGAGTTTGGGATTGGAGATTATATTTTCCTCACCACAAGGTACACATTTCAATTCCATTTGGGGGACTTTCATAGTCCAACATATGAAATATCATTTCTGGGAGTATCTATGTAGAGAAAGTCATTAATGAGAGATGTGTTTGTTGGTTCTTAAAGACTTAATATGCACATTGGACCTTGAGCAAGAACAAACAAAAACTAACCAATGAATTTATTGCACCATTTGAATTCAAATTCAAAGTCAAAGACACTACAAAGTTTGGTCTTTCCATATGTGTTCATATTTTGTAAGCCTGCAAAAGCCATTTACTAATTTCAAATTTTCATTTTTTTTTATTTGATAACTTTATTAGAATAATGTATTGCATTTTATGATACAACCCGACATATTCTTCCTTATCTATAGCATCCTGAAATCTCATGTTTAGCTTCCTTGTAGACCATGTTGTTGAATGTACTCTTGATTTATTTTGGGAAACTAATTTCTTGTTTATATCACAATCTGTGTTGCCAAGAGATGGATTACCTTCATTTCTCATTAGATTTTTCACAACAAAACCTACCATCAGAAGGGTTTGAAGGATGAGCATGTAGTTTAGGACTTATAATCAGATCTACCATTAGAACTAGAGTAAGAAAACAGCCTTGTCATTTTATCCATTAGCTAGATAAGGATACTATAATGCAACACCATTCTTCTTAAGTTTGTTGTTGTGTATAAATTCGTAAATGTGGACATAAACAAATCTCCCTAGTTTGGGAACCCGAAACTAGAACAAAACCATACAGAACACACCCCTTTCCTTAGATTCAAATGAAATTGAAAAAAGTACATAGAAAACTCATACCTTTTTAACTGATGTTTGTCCTTATTGATTGTAGCTCCAAGCTTGATCCAATGCTTTGTAGAAACAGAGACCTATGAAAAGGATCAAACAGAACTAGTGAAAGTAACAAACATACATATGTTTCAATGAATCTATGTAAATATCCAAGGAGAAATGCAAATAAAAACCATTGACATCCTTTATTAGGAAAGGAAAATGTATAACTATATTAATAAATCAAGAAGCATCTTACAACCAAGCCTTAGCGTTGACAACATCCTTCCAACAATTCAATGTTCCAATACCCAAGTAGCCTCCATTAACTCCATCACCATCTCTTGAACACTTTAGACCAAATCTCTTAGGACCAAAAAGAAGTTCACAAACTCTCAATTACAAACCAAGAGCTATTCTCAATTCATCATTATTTTATTACTCATCACTTATTACCTATATTATCCTTTCCCTTTAGAAAATGCCTCCATTTATAGATTGGAGAGGAATCCATGAGGAGGTTAGGATGAGAGGTTAGGATCTCACTAAATCAAGAGATATGGGTGAGATCCAAACTGATCAGAAAACAACTCATCATCGAAGTTTCTCTTCTATAATCTTCGAGAATTTCTTCTTTTTTCCCATGTACAAAGGTTGTTGCACCCTTAAACCTTGGCAACAGACAACATTGTCGCACCTTCCAGTGATGTAGTATGCGAAAATTGAATTTGTCACACCTTGCTTGAAAGAAACAAACAACAACTCTATAATTTCAGGATTTCTTATAGATGATCCTTCCCAAGAATACTTTCTCTCAGTTTTCTTCCAAAGTTCTATGCTTTAGATGTCATAAAATAGGTAGTATCACTTGTTGTGACAAAATTTTGTATAACAGAATGCCCCCCAAAGTATGAAGTTAGAAGAGATGATAGTTTAAATACTTTGTCAGATGGGTATTTGAAACAAAGAACGTATCAGTTGGAGACCTGCCAAGAACACAAGGAAATTGTAGTATATTATTATATCATAACTGAGATAGGAATTCCCATACTCATAATACAAATGACCTTAAGCATGGATACTGAAAAATACATTGCAGATCCATGGTTGTATTTACTAATGATATGGCCACCAGAAATACAATGTGGATCCATATCACTATAACTTGAATGGATTCATATCCATGAGAATATACATTGTGGATTTATGAATAGCCACAGTCCAATACATTGTGGATCTATGTAAAAAAATTACTCCATTACTTTCCATTGTAGACTGTGGAACTAAATATTCAAAGGAATGTCTTTAGGGTCTTCATCTTGTCTTTAATTCTGAAGTATGATTCTAGCCATGTGAATAAATGTCTTGATGTAAAAAATGGTAGAAACCACTTGATTACCGGTCATTAAGGTATATCGTTAAGAAGTGTGATGGAAATAACCATTAATGTCAATGAACCCCAAGGTATTGTAGTACATACCTTTGAATGTGAATTAATGAGTTGAAGTTGAACATTTGAGAGAATATTTTGATCAAAGAGCAATGATATAAACTCCCTGTCAAAAGTGGATATAGATGCCATTGAGGCATGTAGGTTCCATGGTACTAAAATTCTTCTAAATCAGCTTCCTAGATGATGATTTGGCGTCGATAGGAAGTGATTCATCGCAGGAGGTCCTTGATGTATCCCATATCAATAACATGAAACATTTACAATATTTGTAGTAAAAGTACACAGTAATTTTAGGACCGACTCAGGGATGGACAACGAAATAGGAGGCTTAAAGGACTGCAAAATTTGGTTGATGCAATAGAAGGCTTCTTGGTTGAGCTTCTCTTGAACATTGACATGACAGAGGTCTTGGCAGCACTGACTCAAAATAGGATATCATAAGGAAAGAGTTCACAAAAAGGGCATGATCAACAAGAGACAATTGGATTTCTAAACTTTGATGCAAAAGGTAAAATATGTCATGTTTGAGAGTGATTGTTGCCATTAATACAGATTCAATTAAAAATTCCCTTCCCAATGTTTCCCCTACCATGATTGGAGAGTACCTCTTTATTTTTTAATGAGATTGAGGAGGATAACAAATTCTAATTGTATAATCTCATCCTTTGCACAAGTCCCTCAGAGTATTTTTAATGAACCCTAGGAAGGAGTGGTTCGGTCTAATATGGGTATTCCAATGTAGGTTTTACGAGTCCATAGGAAGGAAACTTGGTGGTTTTTCATATTTAGAGAGTCTGGAAAACATTTAAAGAAAACTCCAAAAAAGGTCCTTTTTTGTAAGTTTAGTCTCCCAAGCCCGAAAAAGTATAAAAAATTCAAGGGAGAACTCTTCTAGCGAATACTAGCATATTCCTAGAGCATACCTTTTTTGTAATTAATCTACCCGGCCCGAAAAAGGGGTAAACTTAGTCTGAATAGACTCTCCTTTGAAAACAATCATGGCGCTTCAAGTCATTTTACGAGTTTGAAGGAAGCTAGTTCAATCGAAAATATTTTCATGTTTAGAGAGTCTAAAAAGAGATTAAAGGAGACTCCAAAGAGTTCCCAACATAATCTCCAAATGTTTTGAATGGGACCCATGGATATTTGTTACTTTTCCCCCAACTTGAGAAAATAGCAACATGATAACCAGAGGTTGGAGACATGCCCCCCCCAAGATTCATTTCATCCACCAAGTTTTCTCCTATCGTCAATTTGTATACCGAATAGACTCCTGGTTAAAACCATGTTCACCAGATCAATTGACCAAGGTGGATGGAATGAAGTTTCAGCTACAAGTTGTAATGGAAAACTCGAATCAATGGGAGAGGTGATTGTTTCATTTTTTAATGAGCTTGACACAGGAAAAGAATCATGCTCAGTGATCAGTTTCATTTTATAACGATCTTGACATAGGAAAAGAACTATGCTCAGTGATCGGTTTCATTTTTTAACGAGCTTGAAATAAAAAAAAATGAACTATACTCTTAGATCTCTACTTGATCATGGCTTCCAAGAGGATAAATATCTAGAAGGAATACATGTCAAGGGAAAAAAATCGGTCATGGATTCCAAGAGATCTTCGCTAGATGGTTATGGTTTTCTTTTCCTCTTTAGTTTTTTAGGTTTTTCTTCAATGGTTTTTTCTCGTATAAATTTGTTTTTAAAATGTTTTTGTTTTTTTAATTTCAATTCTGTTTGTTTTCTTATTTTTTTTTTAGTTTTTAATTGATCCAAAAAAAATGAACTATATTTTTTTGCTAAATAGTTAAAAATAGTATTATGTAACTGCAATTGTTTTCTATGTATTGAAGAAAGATAAAAAAAAAATGTGTTAAAAATGATATTTTCCACTATATTTAAAATGTATGGAACCATAACTTAATTAAGAACAGATAATTATATGAAAAAACTTAATTTCAAAAAAATAAATGGTGTACAACATTTTTAACATTAGATGAAGCATGGAAATATGATTAAAAACATGATTGAATAAAAATAAAAAAATAAAATAGAAAATAGAAAAGTTTGAAAATAGATGAAAAAACATCGTTGAGAAAAAATAAAAAAAAGAAAAATTGAACAATTTGAAAATAAATGAAAAAACGAGCATTTAAAAAAACAAAGTGGAAACTTTATGTATCAGAAAATTTAAAATATCAAAAAACCACCTAAAAATGGAGGGGGGTGCTACCGGTAGCACCATTTTTAAAAATGGGGTAAGAAACTTGACCCCCCAAAAAACGAGAACTTTGTAGAGTTCTCGTTAAGTTGGTAACTATGTTCATCATGGCTGGCCCAATTTGTCTTTACCTGCTCCCCCGCCTATCAATCAAATTGTCCAAGCGGCCCCTTCCCACTCACCATTTCAGTCTTCCCATGCTAGAAAAAGGTTGGAAACCGAGGCCCACCATGCCCCTGACAAAGGAAAAGCCATTGTTGCCCCTTCCTCACCCTCCAATGCCTCTAATAAATCTATGTCCTCTTGGATGCATTTGAGGGATGATTGTTCTCATGTGATCAGCGAGATTAGGCCTAAAGGCTCAACACAACCAATGGAAAATTCGAAGAGATCAAAAGGTGACAACAACAACAAGGGAAAGATTGTATCTCAAAGTGGAAAATATGGATTTTAAGTTTTATTTTATTTATTGTTGATGACAATTGACTTCAGAAATTTTGGATAGCATGATATTTTTTGGATATATGAGTAATATATTTTGAAAATAATTTCAAAAATCATTGGATAGATGGTCAAATATGAATGTGATGATGGAAGTCACAAGGAAGGATGTTTTGTTTAATTAACTAGTTGTGTTATGATTGTTAAAATCTAAAGGGAGTCACAAGGGGTCCCACCTACTAGTTATTATTTATTTAAAAACTCTTATTATGATTTATTACTTTTCCCCCTAACTAAGAAGTTGGTTGAGTTTTTAGTTAACTTAACTAATGAAGTAGTTCAACTACTTCAACAACCAATTCTAATTGTCTTAAAAGCAAAAGGAAAGGGAGGAACAAGAGGAGAATAGAAGGAGAAGCATACTAAGGTTTTCTCTTGAGTTTTTGTTGAGATAATTCAGTTTTCGTTCATTTCTTAATTCATTAGAAGCCTAATTATTTTTTATGATAGCAGGGTATTATTGTAGACAGCAAGATTCAAGGTTGAATTACATCATTCAGACACTTGTTTTTCAGAGGTGTTGATCTATCTTTGATAGTCTGTGTAGACGTGTTTGTTTGTGAATTAGTTTTCATGACTGATAAAGGATATTGTGCAGAGTCTAGTCGGTAGAAATCTGTGGCAAGTTGATCCATCTTTTCAACTTCAGTTTTTTATTTTTTGTCAGAAATCCTTTTGTATGTTTCATCGAGGACGTCTAAGTTTGACTTTGGTCCAAAACTTTCTCAGGAAAAGTTTGTAAAGAGAATGATTCTTTGATGAATTGGAATGAAATAAATGATTTATTTATGTCTCACATGTGTTGATTATTGACTTGGTATTTTTTACTTCTGTCTCTATATTATTTCAGCATATGATATATTCAGAAAATTACATAAAAATTTGAATTTTTCAGCAATCTTTTATTTATAAAAAACCAACCTAAGCACTTATAGTTGATACTTGTGAGTTAGGATTTTAATTTTGATGGCTATAAACATAGGGTGATATTGTTGGAAATACTAAAACAACTGAGAGGGGGGGGGTGAATCAGTTGTTTATAAGCTTAAACAATTTTATGCCTTTTAAACAATTATTAAGATTTCTTCATGTGTCATCAACC
>JZKD02S0782076.1:0-14668 GCA_000966675.3 Picea glauca
ATACTATCTGACTGTGGCCTAGTGTAGTGAGTCCATGGTACCACCAATCATGAGCCTTGCCATCCAAGTACATGGTGGAAAATTTGATGGCTTCCATTTCTTTCATGGAATTAAGCTGTAGATAAGTATCCAGCTTTTGCACCCAGGCCTATGCTGTCATCTTGGTCGTGCCATCAAAGTATGGGATCTTTATCTTCCCTGCTCTTCGTTCAAACTCAAAACTGCTCATGTGGTTCGTCCTGGGCTTATTTCTGAACTTCAGTTGGCAATATTAATCCAGGGATATCTGCCTCTGAATGATCATGTTTGGGTCGTAGTACTCCTTAGTACACTGTGCCATCTGCTCAACAAAGTCATCCACATGTTCCTGTTGCACCTGTCCATCTGTGAACGTGGGCAAGTATGGACTAGGGTTAGCCCTGCTACCTTGTCCATATGACATGCCTCCTCCATGGATTCCCTCGGAACTGGGGGCTTTCTCCAGATTGTATCTAGTTTCACCATGGGATCCACCAGCTTCTTTGTTTCCATACGTCTCAGGGTCTTTCCCCGTATGAGTCATCTGCATCAATATCTTGGTTATCATTGTTTGGTTTTCATCAATTTTTTTCAGATTTCCATCAACCTTCCTTAAGGTCTCTGTGATCTCGGTCTGTTCCCTTCGGCTTGTCTCCTGGCTCTCCTTCAAATGACGAACTAAGTTGCTTTCTGTGAGATTTAGGGTCTTATGGAATTAATCTCCCAAGAAGGCCAAGCCTTATGGCTCCCAGTCATCTTCTGAACCCTCCATTTCGGCTTTTGTTTCACTAGTTTGTTTCTTCCTTCTGCCCATAAAGATCCCACTGTACCTCTGCATGCGCTAATCCCCCCACAGGTTTGGAGGACCAAAGCTCTGATACCACTGTAATGATCCCAAGCCATTTTTTTGCTTGGAATCACTAACTAACCCCTGATTTGATTCTTATTGGTTGTGTATGCAGGTTGACATGAATATTTCGGCCTTACGGTTTATTCAGTTATTTAACCATGGATTCATATAAACATCATTGTCATCATATGAAGATCATCAACCATACACAAGATAGGAACCATAAGCAATTAGCTGAATTTATTATAAGAAAGCAAGCACCTAATACAATAGTGAAGCAGATCTGAATAGATGGCTTCAAGATAATACTAGAGTTGTATACAAAATGCTCCCGGAGATACAAATCAAGCCTCCCAAAGGCTTCCAATAGAAGGTGAACGCTCAACTGTTAGATCTAGGTTTCGGCCTCCCTTCTAGTCACTGGTATGGCCCTGATGATTGCTGGTACAACCTGCTGAAGACAAGGACACCAAGGGTTCATCCCTCCTGAAGATATAGACCTCCTGATGCTGCTAAATCCTCCCCAATGATAGATCAAGGCAAGAGAAGCCTCCTCCTGAAGTATGAAGCTCAAACACTGAAGCTTCCTCAAACTGCAGAAACCCTGGGATGGTACGGCCCTCCTGAAACCCTGAATATAGCCAATAGTACGGCCTAGCTGAATGGGCCCTCTGAATCATCTGAAACTCTCCCGGATGAAAGATCAAGCATCCACAAGCACTTGACAGAAGTCCCAAGCTCAGATCTAGCCTGTAGCCTCCTAGATCTAAGAATTACTAAATCTCCAAATCGTACCCTTCCTCCTGAAATCGTCCCAACCTGCAGTAAATGATAGGGATGTGATAACTCCTCCAAGAAGCCCTCAAACTGATGAGTAAGGGCTTGCAAGCAAAACCCTAATGCTGGAAAACTCTTAAGCTTCTTCCTTTGGCCGGATTGAACTCTTCTTCAATAACTGGTGCGCCCCTGCAGAAAAACCCTAGCTAGTACGGCCCTCTTGATCCAAATGGTATGGCCTACTCGTCCTCCTGGGTAGATGATAGCTGTAGAATGGTGTGGGTGGAGTATTTCATCCCCGATACCAAGCTTGGAGCTAGGTGAGTGGAATCTTTCACCACTAAGCTGCTCACTAGGGTTTGTAATATCAAAACCCTCAAAAATGTATGTTCAAGAGCATCAACAAGAAAATACCAAATTCCAGAATGAATAATAGGTGCGCCCCAGCCTTCTATTTATACTTTTCTTCTAATTTCTTGTTGAGCTAGGTTAACCCCTAAGGTTACTCCTCCAACGATTCTATTCCTTCAATGAGTTATCTTTTAACTCTTTTTCACCTTTTCATCAAATCAACTTAAGAATATAACCTTAGTTTGGTTGACCTTTCCCCTTAGCATGAGACTATGGCCTAGTGGGGATGCCTAGGCCACTGAGTCTCCTCCATACCTCTTCATCAAGAGGTGCGGGACATTACATTTCTTGAGTCCTAATGACCTATTCTGGTCTTTAGAGGACATCAATATAATTTAATTTATTTTAATTGTAATAAAAGGGGGATTCCCCATCCCTCCCAACCTCTTCAACACTCAAAAACATTATGTGTACCAAAACAGTGCAAACATTTCTAGGCCATTTATCGATTGTAACTGTGCTTCTTTTATATCTAACAGGATCCCACTTTTCCCTTTCACATCTACATTGCAAGTCTCAACTATTAAAAAGGCAACCAAGCACATTCTAGAGAAGTAACAACAATAAAGAAGGAAAACAAGCAATTACTACAACCTTGTGACCTGTCTCTACAACACTAACAATAATATGCAACAAGAAAGTAGTTTTGTGGCTAGTTTTTGAGGCATTCTTTCTCAAAAATCTTCGTCATACATGGCCTTAAGAAAGTGTTGTTAGTTCTATCGATCAAGCAAAATAAATAACGTGGAGTGAATATTATACCCTTTTCAAGCATGTGAAGAGAATGTGATATATTTCAAAAGCCAGAACATGATATTTTCAAGGAGGTAGCTCTTGGGAATGGTAGCACACACTCTGTGAGTAAGGTTTCCATGGCCTTAAACAATAGTGAATGCAGATTTATTACGTGAAGGACGGCACGCGGTTGAAGGTTAACCAAACCAAACAACCTCATCAAAGGGCTCCGTATTTAATTTTAATTTAATCTCATTACTAATGTCCACAAGTGGACAAAATCAAACAATGGGACTACATAAGGTACAAATATACACTATATACTAAGCATCGAGAGTTATAATGAATATATGAAAGCAATAAAATAAAAGGACAAGAGAAGAAAACATAAAGGAAGTGCCAAAAAAAACCCTAAAACAAACAAGCAAGAATAAAAATGGACAAAGAAGAGAAATGCTATAAAGATGTGAGACTGAGAATTGGGAAGCCAAAAGTACAAGATTGATGGCAATTGGAGAGAAACTTTAAACCATAAAATTTTGTCTTCCTACAACTCCTCTAACATCCAATTCCAAGAAAATATTGGTGATTTGATTACTATTGTCCATTGATTAGGTGCTAAAGACTCTACATTGCATCGTTGATGTTGATATGGACATTTGGTCTCAAGGGCCTCTTGTGATCGAATAACAATTGAAGTACGAGAAAATGGGTTTCCAGTGAATAATGTGAGGGGACCTCCCACTAGGACTACTCAATCGAACGTGGAATTTATCATGAAAGAACAATTAACATTAAAATTTTCACTAATAATTTGTTATTTAAAAAAATCATCCTATTATATAGTATAGCTTTATTTGTTCAATTTGTTATTGCCTTGTTTCCAAAAACTTTGGCGGGTTTAATCTTCGACATTGTCCTCATTTCGAAAACAATACAAGTTGGAAGTTGTATAAATGTTTACAAGAACATGAAAACGTTTTGGGCATTGCAAGAATAGAGTCCAATAGCTCAAGCATACTAAACAAAGCCTAAAACACAAATGAAGCAAAACATAACAAAATATTATATTTTTATTGATAAAATGGTGAATACATCAAATTCATACATACAACAAAGTCCAAAACTCTTCCATTTGTATTGTTTGATAACTCAAATACAATATGAAAAGGGAGCATTTAAAAAATGTCAAAATGTTCCCAAGGCATACAAACATGTGATTATAATCAAGAAAATATGGGGAAAAAGGGAAAATGGAACCAAAAGAGGGATTCCAAAACAAGGCAAGAAGATAGATTGATGTCAAAACAACAAATAGGAGAATAATCGACGACTATGGGTGATGAATGTAAAAAAAACATCAAAAACATTTTATCACATGAAGGACACCCACAATTTCTGGCCAAACTGCAAATGTTAGATAGATAAAGAAGTGAAGAAAAGCGTACAAGTATTAGAAATAAGGACAGACATGGAATTTAGGGAGGTAGTTAGTGCACACTGCACACAAATGCGATAAATGTGATTAAGGTTGAGAGAATAAGAGCACACAAATGCGAGCAATGTGATTCAAGTTGAGAGAATAAGAACACACAAATGCAAATTATGCACACCTTGATGAACATGTGAATTGGAAATCTATTTGCAAGTCTTGTTTGACCCATAAATTTATAGACATAAAAATATCATGGACACATATCCAAGGCAAATTCTATGGGAAACTTTTTGGGGCTAGGTTGAGGTAATAACAACAAATAAGAGACAAATTAGCAGCGCTAGGAGATGAATTAGTAAAAGTATCATAAGTATTTGAACTGTTGATCATAATGTATGAGCTTGAGCTTTCTGGAAAACAGTGTGTCAGAAGTTTTGAACATATTAGAGCTTCAATTGTCTGTGATGATGGGTGGAGTGTCCACTTGAAACGTTGGACGTTTCAAAACTTCGGACACAATGTTTTCCAAAAAGCTCAAGCTCATACATTTGACCTGTTACCCTCCCATCCTAGGGGTAACTAGAGGAGATCATGTCTCGTGGCCCACAATGAAGACAGTGATCCCGTTGATGATGATGATCAGCATGTCCACCCACAGGGGCCTAGTGGATTTTGCCTCTTCTACTTTCAATCAACCAAGCTCATCACATCCAATCAACCCAATGTATGGGAGATGGTAAGCTAACATCACCATGAGGTATGTGCGTCTTTATTTCATACGAAGTGTTGTGCTTAATATACTAGGCATGTGAATCAAGATCATTGGTTGATGTTGGATAATGGATCATAAGCTCAAGAAGTTATGTTTGTTTCCTTTTTTCACCTTGGTGGCCAACATCTATGCCCTAGTCTCGTTTTGTCACCCCCTAGGAAAAGGAGTACTATTGTGGGGCTCTCACAAGGGTATTGTTTTGTTTCCTTGCCATACTTTAAACTTACCATCCTGGAGCCTGTCACAATGTACTAAACTCGGTAATGGGTCATGGTTCATTCTCTCATGTGAAGAGAGGCTAAAGGCCCAGTGGTTGATTATAGTTGCTAACAAAAGAAGAAAAAGAAACAAAAATGCTAAATAAAGAAAAATAAAATAGCAAAGGACTCACAAAAACCCAGTCCATACTTGCGCTGTACCATTTCCACGTTTGCCACAGTCCCAAGCAGTGATGCTATAGCTTGAAACCTTATAAAGGGGACTTGCAAATATGATAGGAGGACAATAAAAAGGAAGATTAAGGGGTTGGAAAAACGTAGCGCTTAGAAAGTGGTAACTCAAGAGCAAACACACCCTCCACAAAGGCGCTCATAGAAGTGGATTCGATGACACCATAAGCCATAAAGTAACCCCAATACGTACCATTATCACACTTACTCTTGAGGGGTTATTTTCTTTCCTGCTTCCCCCAGGACATAACCCTCTACTTCGGTATTTTCTTTCATTGTTTTGGTTGTCACACCTAATAGGGTTTGATGAAGGTCCTCCCATATTCAAACTTGCCAACTTACGTAAAGTCTTGAGCTAATGTAAAATTTGAAGGGGATACTTGATGTGAATTATTTATGTGGCTTATATCTGAAGTAGCAAGTTACTTTGTATGATCTAAGGACTGGTATATCTTATAATCATTAGCTTTACTTGATTTCATGCTTTGTTTTGATTCGGATGTCCCTGACATGGTACTTTGAAGGATGCCCTAGGCTCTCACATAGGACGTTGTGATTTATTTGCAGGATATTGCAGGTGTGATGCAGAGCATTGAGTCACCCAGTGGCTTGACACACTCCGATATTGTCTCTCACATCTTCTAGACCTTGGATGATGGGCAAGTGGGCTTGATTTTGATAAATATGGTCATGATGGTACACTTATGGGCAGGAAGCCCATACTCTGGACAGTGCACATTGTTACCCCCCAAGCTAGGGCTAACTAAGGAGATCATGTCTGGAGGCCCACAAGTAGAATACATGGAGTTCCAAGAGTCAAATTGATCACTGGAGCCCGAAAGGCCCCTCTTTTTCATGAGCGCCTCATCATTCATCATCAACAGGAGAACAACGTCCACCACATTGGCTTGGTCCAAGAAGACAGCGGGTCTTGCTCCATGAGGTAACAAGTTTGGTATCATGGTAAGTGTCATTTTAATACTTGAAGCATTTTAGCATGTTGCAAAGAATCCTTTCTTGATTTTCAAACATTTTCTTAGAATTTATACCTTTTGTCTAGTTTCACCTTGGTGAGTGACATGGTCTCCTAGTAAGTAGGTCACCCTCGGGAAAAGGGTTGCTACTGGGTGGTTCTTTGAAGGGTCATTGTACCATTACTATCCATACTTACCACCTTCCATCATTCTACCCCTCTATTTCCTTATCTTTTGGGTTTCCAAGTTCATTGACCCAAGAAGGGATTGTACCTCATTTCATGGGAAGAAGGGGCTGAAGGCCCGGAGGTAGATTGTAGTTTCTATAAAAGAATAAGAAAATGATGCTAAAAAGAAACTGAACATAGCAAATAAGGACTGCCAAAAGACAGTCCAACTTGAGCTCTACTCATTCAATGCTCGCCCCAGTCCCAAAAGTAATGCTAAAGCTTGGAAACCATTAAAAGTGGACTCTCAAAGTTACAAATTATAAATGAAAGCAGGGATTTAAAAGATGGAAAAAAGGGGTTTGGAAAAAGGTGGCATGCAAATATTGGGTAACTCAAGAGAAAACACCCTCTACAAAGGCACCCATAAATGAGACAATACAAACCCTTGTATGTCAATGAACCCACACCTATAAGTCTTGCACCAAAATCCACCCCGCACTCACTACATGACTTAGATAGGTTCCTCTTGGGAAACATCCCTTGACTTGGGGATTGATTTACCCAATAGGGCACCATGACACCCCTCCCATACCTAAATTAGGAAAAACTTATAAGGTCTTTGAGCATTTGTTTAATTTGAAAAGGGCGAGGGGGGGTAATGTACATGTTTGGGTGGTTCTTGTATTAGATATGGCTTACTTGGCATGATTCTTGTGACTTGTGGACCCTTGGAGGGCGCATCTGTTTGTCTTTGCAAGACCTTGCTTGGTGAACATGTAGTCATGGGGAGATGACTTCGTTTGGACCTCCATGAGGCCATTGGAGCCCAATGATGGAAGCTAGACCCCACGTTTGAAGCACATGAGATGATGGACATTGCACCTTGACGATGGAGGGATATGCCTTTGGAGGCACCTTGGCATGACTAGATGATGAGCTCCCATCATTTTCCACTTGGACATTGGCCTTTGGAGGCCTAGATGTCACTTGCCTAGCCCATGACATCACCCTTGGAGGGCTAGGGCTTGATGTAGATGATCCCAGAGATGGTTTAGTGGAGGAGGACACTTGGAATGGCACTTTGCCACAAGATGGCTTGATGTATGGCCTTGGGAGCCCCAACGTTCCACCTTACAGCCTCAACATCACCTTCCTAGAGCTCAACGTAACCAACTTAGGGCATGATGCCACCCTTCTAGGGTTTTATCTTATCTAAAATTTAGATTTTGTAAATTAAAAAGGGAAAATTAAGAAGTAGGCCACCTTGTGAAATGACAAGACTTTCCAATTTGAGTCTTTTCATGGTTAGGATTTCCCATATAAATAAAACTAGCCAAAGACTCATTTTATCATCACACTTTGCTCTCACACAAGTGAGAAGTGGTCTGAAATTTATTCCCTTTTTTTGGATTATTGGTCTCTTTTACTCATGCACTAGGGTTTGGAGGACGAGTTTGAATGTGTACTTGTTAATTTTTGGAGGAATTTTCTGCAATTAGGGTTCGCTCTTGTCATTATCTTGGTGAAGTAAGTAAATTTCTACGATTTTCATGTCATTAATGCTTTATTGTGAATTTACTTGTTCATATTGAATATTTATTGCTTAGTTAAAACCCTAAAAGAGGAGCATAAGGTGCTTCCTCCTCTCATAAGGATAGTTTCATTCACTAATTTGTGAAGGAAATCCTACCTAGATTTAAGCTCTGAAAGCCCTAAAGTGCTAGCACTTTAGGAGTTTGATTCTAGACTCTTGTTGACATTATTAAAGAATCTAAGGAATGAGGAGAAATTGTTAAAGCCCAAAAGTGCTTCCACTCTATCAAAATTCTTGGTTTGAAATCTAAGTCCCTAAAGTGCTAGCACCTTAGACTTCAAGCTCCATCCATTAGACATTGCTATCATCATTATCCAATTGCCTTTGTATTGTTGTTATAAAAGACTCCATAGCCAAAAGGCACTAATCTACCATCTCTCTTGTGAAGAAATTGATCAAACAATCATCAACTCTTATTCTCTAAGGCTTTCTACTAATTTTTCTAACTCTAAATTAGTCTAACTCACTAATTTTATTGTTGTTGTTGCAAATCTTTATTACAACCATCTAATTTATTATTTATTTCATTTTTTTGCATAAACTAGTCTAACTCTAGTTTAACATACTCAGAAATTGCTTGGAATAATTGGGAATTGATCTACTAGAAATATGCTAAGTTTTCACTGTATTTTCATGCAATTTTGATCTAACCTTCTTGTTGTTGTTACGAATCTTTAATTGTTGTTCTAAATCGTTATAAAATTGCAATTTTGTACCAACATTGATAAATTCTTATTGTCTATTGTCTCTGTTATCCCCAATTCCTAAGGATAACTAAGGAGATTATGTCTCGAGGCCCTCATGTTGCAGACATGGATTACCGAGAGATAGATGGTCGACAACGTCCACATGCATAGGCAAAGACCCGCATCACCACTATGCAACCTCATTTCATCACGATGAAATCCACCACATCATCTTGCTTCTAGAAGACGATGGGTCTTTCTCCATGAGGTACAAGTCAGGTATTGTGATAAGTGTCATTTTAATATTTGAGTCATTTTGAGTATGTTGCATTTTGCACTGTTTTTGATTATGTAAATTATGCTCTTTGCCCTGTTTCACCTTGGTGGTTGACATTGAGTCCTAGTAAGTCGTCACCCTTAGGGATGGCTTTGCTACTAGGAGGTCTCCTTGACAAGTCATCGTGCCATTCCTGGTCATACTTACCACTTTTCACACTTCATCCCCTAGCCTCCTTATCTTTTGGGATTTTCAGGTGTACTGACCCAAGAAGAGGTTGAAGGCCCAGAGGGCATGCAGCTGGAAAAACATAAAAACCAAATCATAACCATCTAGATGCTCATCCAAAGAGGTCTTGAGAACAATGAAATGTCTCTCCTAAAAAATCAAAGACTTGCAAACGTAAACTCACATTATATAGATGTCCCACTTGTTGAGGTGTGTACAATCATGCGGTGTCCCTTTCTTTCCATGCATATGGCACTCTGTGTACCTCTAGCTTCAAGTGACGTTGCGGTACTCTTTTATTTCCATGTCTTATAATACCCAATTGTTTTCGACTTTAATTAATTAATGGAAATAAATAGGTTTGAAAAAAGGATGCATTGAAAACGAAGGTGSAACACACCCTCTACAAAGGCACCCATAAATGAGACACTACGAACCCTTGTATGTCATGAACCCCATGCCCAAAAGTTTACCCCCCATCCACTYCATCTTCTCCACATGATTTAGAGAGGGGTCCACATGGGAAACACTCATTGACCTAGGGAATAATTCAACCAATAAGTCACATTGTCAACCCTCCCATACCTAAACTTGGAAAATTGCATAGGGTCTTGGAGCACTTGCTTAGTTTGATGAGGTAGTTTTTGATGCACATGCTTAGGTGGCTCTTTTATTGATTTGGTTTACTTATCATGGTGCATTTTACTTGAGATCCTTGGAGGGTGCATTCATTGTCTTCGCGAGACCTTGTTAATGGCCAATTTTGGAGGAACAAGCCTAGCTTGGGCTTTCTTAGGGCATGAAGTCCACAGGTGGGACACCATGGCCCGCACACCMGATGATGATGATAGCCATTGGAGGCTTGAGAGACACCTTAGAGRACCTATCCTAAATCTTCATCACCCCAACAATTTGCCTTTGGAGGCTAGAGYGCTACATCTTGGGGGCTTGACGTCTTATTGGGGCTAGGGTTTTGGTGGTGGTGGTGATGTTGATGATTGACACTTGGCAACTTTTGAAGAGGAGAAGCCTCAGCTTGATGAAGAAGACCCTAGCACACAAGGAAGAGGCCTTTGGAGGCCCAACGTTTCATCTCCAAGCTCAAACGACTTGCTCAAAGTGTCATGTTATCCCCATTTTGTGGGATAACCAAGGAGATGATGTCTCGAGGCCCTTAGGTTGCAGACATGGAGTACCGAGAGACAATTTGAGCAACAATGTCCACTTGTGCAAATGGAGACCCACATCACCACCACGACTCCAGGTTGATCATGACGGCATCCACCACATCATCTGGCCTCCCAAAGACATTGGGCTTACTCCATGAGGTACAAGTCAAGTATTATGGTGAGTGTCATTTCAATATTTGAGGCATTTGAATTTGTTACATCTATTACTACTTTTAATTATGTGGCATTTTCTTGGAAATTGTGCTCTTTGCCTTGGTTCACCTTGGTGGTTGACATTGCACCCCAGTAAGTCAGTCACCCTTAGGGATAGGTATGCTACTAAGAGGTCCTTTAGACAAGTCATCGTGTCGTTCCCGACCATCCTTGCCACTTTCCATACTTCATCCCTTCATCTCCTCACCTTTTTGGTTTTTTGGGTGTACTGACCCAAGAAGGGGTTCTCCCTCACTTCATGGGAAGAAGGGGTTGAAGGCCCGGAGGCTTGTGGCTGGAAAAAGATAAAACCCTAATTATGGACCTTTCAGATGCTCTCCCAAAGATGTATTTAGATCAATGAAAAGATTCTCCTAAAAAATCAAAGACCTACAAAAGAAAAATAACATTATATAGATGTCCCCACTTGTTGAGGTGTGTACACTCATGTGGTGAACCTTTCTTTCCTTGCATATGGCACTCTGTGTACCTCTATCTTCAAGTGGCCTTATCGTACTGCCCCCCAAGCTAATCGATTCACCAATAGGGAGTACCCAAGGTTTCAGACTATTAATTAATCAATGGCAATGAATGGACTTGGAAAAATGATGCATTGCAAATGAAAGTGCAACACACCCTCTACAAAGGCCCCATAAGTGAGACACTACAACCCCTTCTATGTCATGAACCCCATGACCAAAAATTTTCCCCTCATCCATAACACATCATTCACATGACTTAGATGGATGTCCCCTTGGGAAACACCCCTAAACTTGAGGGACGACTCACCCAATAGGTCGTTTTGTCAACCCTCCCATACACAAACTTGGTAAATTGCATAGGGTCTTTGAGCATTAGTTTACTTTGATAAGGTAGTTTGGATGTACATGCTTAGATGAATCTTTTATTGATTTGGTTTACTCATCATGATGCTTTGACTTGAGATCCTTGGAGAGCGCATCCATTTGTCTTTGCAAGACCCAGCTAGTGGACAGTTTTGGAGGAACAAGCCTAGCCTGGGATTCCATGGAGCTTGAATCCCACAGGTTGGATGCCAAGGGCCCGCATGCTGGATGACTAAGACATGCCTTTGAAGGCTTGGAAGACATCATGGATTACCTCACCTGGTCCCTATCACCCAAACGACATGCCTAGGAGGGGAAAAACGTCACTCTTTGGGGCTTGACGTCACCTAGAGATAGGGTTTGGTGGTGATGGAGTTGTTACTCATTGACACTTGGCATGATTTGACCGAAGGAGGCATGAATTGAAGGAAGAGACCTTGGTGCATGAAGAGGAGGCTCTAGAAGCCCCAACGACTTGGAAACGTGTCAAAACATCTCCCTAGAGGGGTGACGTCTTACTTAGGTTTTTACTTTATGTGCAAAGTAAAAATTAAATAATATTGTTTGTGTAAAGGGGAAAAATAAGGGTTGTTTCCCCCTTGTTATATGTTTACCCTAACTTATGTGGACAAACAATGCTTAAGACATTTTGTATAAATAGAGATCATTTGAATCTCATTTGACATCAAAACTCTCCCATTGTGAGAAGTACTTGACTGAAATTTGGGCCCTCTTTGGGAAACCTCTTCTCTCTTGTGCTCTTGTGTTGGTTTCTTTATGCTATTGGTGGAATAAGTAGTGTGCTATCTCTCTTGGATCTCTTCTTTAGCATTTGTGGCAGATTTATCTTGGTAAGAGGAGGTTTATCTTGTCATTTCTTGAACTAGGTAATGATTTATCTTGTTGATACTTCATTGCTTGGTTAGAAGCTTGATTTGCTAGATTTCTTGGGGAGTAAACAGTCACAACTTAAATCCATGGTGCTTTCTGAGCTTCATGCTACATCGAGATCTGGGCACTTGGGGTTTACCAAAACCTATGTGTTGCACAAAGTTTTACTAGAAGTAAAATGGTTTAGACCCTCCTAGTTAGCATTTGCTTGCCTTGGGAAGTAAGAGGGTTTACACCCCCAAGGAGATAGCATTGTTAGCTCGTTATTTACTTTACTCCATAACCCAATATCTAAAGGCACTAGTATAATTGCATTGGAGAAATAAAATCTTGCATTGGTTAACGTGAAATTTCGAGATTTGAAGGTTGTCTAAATTGGAATCAATTAATTGCTTTATATGCTTGATTGAGCCACTAGGGAATCATCTTTTGCTAAATACTTCTTTATGTTGTTATAAAATTTTATCTACAGCCATTAGGGCTGCAAAAACCCTAATACATTTTCATTAATAACTCACTACTCATCCATTGAAAGTTGCTAAAAGTTTGCCACATTAATCCACTGAGGCTAGCACACTTTTTTTGGGTGGATTGTTGGCAAGTTTTGACAATTGATTTCTCTGTTGTAATAACTTCTTTGTTACAACCATAATGCTGATAATTATTTCTGCAGAATTTGTTTACAACAACCTTACATTGTTGCTAAAGTTTTGTGCTATCTTCTTAAGCTAAACTAGTCAATTTGCTAGCTTGTCTCTTGTACATTTCACTAAGGTTTGAACAACTTTATCTTGCAGATGTCATTATCATTTTATTGTTGATATAAATGATTGTTTATTGTTTCAATTAGGGACAACAAGCTTAACTTGCTTGCCCACCTAACATTATACGCATATACTTGGCTTGTTCTTGTGTCTCGGGCAGGTATATCACTCTTTACAGGTACTCTTATCTCTTGGCAACCTTTGGCTACCACCAAGACTCTTTCTCAAGCCTTTTAGTGCTTAGTATATTGACCTATAGGGGATACACTTCCATCATTCCACTTTCCATCTCATTTCCCCCTAGGGTCGCCCAGGATTCCCCCCTTGAGGTGATCTTTTCATCTCTAAAGTGATGGGAATACTTGCTTAAGGTGACAATTGACAGGGATGATGGTTCCCTCTAAAAATTTTGAATTTGAAAGTTTACAGAACATAAAATTGTGTCTCGCGTGTATGGATGATTTATCTCTAATCTTGTTTCCGCTGCTGTAATTTTATGTCATAATTTTAGTGTAAAATTATTTAGTGATAACATCTAGGGTTTATTGTTTGGAACACTTGGAAGTAATTTTCAGATCTGAAATTAGTTGCATGAAAAAAGCAATGAAGTCAATGTGAGGCTTTGAAGAAAGCAATGGAGTCATCTCTTGAAACACAACTTGCTGCAGATTTTTTTTGTTCTAGGTAGGTCACAATGATGAACACTCTTAGAGTTGAGGAGTAGTTGGAACTGAGTTGAGGTGCTAGCTCTGAGAGGGAGTTGTAGTAATTGTTGTTGATGACAGTAGTTTTGATAAGACATGGATCAGACCGTTCAAACGAGGAGTTGTGAATTATTGCAACTTGGTGGTGTGGCAAGTTGGAAGTTTTGGTGGATTGGCAGAGAACTCGATTCGTAGCAATATGTTGTGTAGTGGGTTTCCAACTTAGTGGATGGACTTCCAGTGGCTTGTCATAGTGAGTTACAATGGGTGCAACTCGGGTGCTTTGGCATAGACGAGATAGCTTCCTATGTATGGTAGTTTGATGAGATAGAGTCTTCATCGGGACGAAGAGTTGCACGCTCGACAGTGAGTCGAGGTGCGACAATGTATGAGGTATTTGACCCAGGAGGATGAGGACCAATGTTGTCAGAGCGCGAAGCGAAGCGGGAGCGTTTTTAGGAAAACAAGCGTCGGGAGCGCATAATTTTCAAAAAATCCTCGGAAGCGAAGCGTCCCGAATGCGTCTATTATATATATATATATATATATATATATAGCGTTTATATTAAAAAAAAACATGCAGAAAGACATATTAGTTGCAGAATGTATGAAAACATGCATATTTGTACATTGTAACATTAAAATGGCATCCATAGTAGTAAGTAGTAGTACATCAATGATTAATCATTTGAGCATCAACCATCTA
>JZKD02S0782098.1:4227-14668 GCA_000966675.3 Picea glauca
GCTGCAGAAGAACACCTTGAAGCCTTCTACAGTTTTACAGACGATCATGTTATCATGCATGCAGATGTATGGATGAGGATTTTCGTCCATAGTCTTGAAGGCGAGGCTAGAAAATAGTTTAGGGCCCTCCCTCCTAGATCTATTGATGGGATTGAGGCTTTGGATAGTGCCTTTTTGAGACAATGGGGAGACAAAAAGGACTTCATGTATTACATGATTGAGTTTGGGTCTTTGAAGAGAAGGGAAGGAGAGTCTGTCTCTGACTTCTCCAAAAGATCTAACAAAATGTACAATAAGATCCCCACCGAGATAAATCCCTTCGAAGCCTCTGCAAAGATCACTTATGCCAATGTTTTTGATTCTGATTTCTGCCTCCTGTTGAGGGAAAGGAGAGCCACCACTCTGGCTCACATGCATGACATGGCCGTAGAAGTAGAGTCTAATATATTGGCTGTTGACCGAATCAGGAGTAAGGCTAACAGAGACCTACCCATGAGGAGAGCTGAAGCCTCCTCATCCTATTCCTCTCCCCTTCCTCTTCAAATGGATGAGGTAACTAAAGTGCTGAAAATCTCTGTCGGCTAGGATGGAAAAGTGGGAGTTAGAGGGGAAGCTCGTGTACAGAAATCCCCAGAATACTGATAACAGAGGTTTCAGGAGGCCTGGTAACAATGTGCCACATGCCTCCCCAAGGGAACAAAGAAGCAGAGACAAAGATGATCAGAGGATTCAGACCCCTCTCCAAAATAGCATAGTTTCTCATGAGGAAGGAGAGGAGGTAGAAGAACTTGACCCTGAAATTCACTGCATTGAAGACACCTCCCCATTTCCCCATTTGAATCAATATGAATATAAAGAATCCCTTATGAGCATCCAAATCAATGAGTTGGGTAAAGGAGAGAAGGCCAACAATGCCCCTAACAGATACCATCTTCGGTCAAAGAAGAAAGATGATACTTTTGACTGCCAGGATCAACCCCTTATAGCAGAAAGGCCTGCTAAAGATGATGCCACAACTACTAAAGAAAAGAAAGCTCAGGATACTTCGTCAGTAGTCAAAGTGTTTGTTTCCGAGGTAAGGGAACCTCCTAAGCCCCTCTCCTCTTTTAGTTTTGAGCATGAGATTCAGAAGATCAGAATTCCTGTACCCCTCTCAGAACTAGTTAAAAACAAAGATTTCAAAAGGTCCCTCTCTAAGCTGTTACAATCCGAACCCCCCCAATATTCCATAGACTCAATAAATCTTCAATATGAAAATCCAGCAGTTGTCCTAGGTCCCATGGTAGAAGACATAGATGATTCATCCCCTCCCTTCTACACATCCCTGAACATACATGATAAGGTGCTGCATAATTGCCTCATGGACTTAGGGGCTTCCCACAACCTTATGCCCAAAATAGTCATGGAAGAATTGGGACTGGAGGTGACAAAGGCTTACCATGATCTATACTCTTTTGATTCAAGAAGGGTGCAATGCCTCAAATTCATCAAAGACTTGGTCGTCTCTTTGATTCAGCTGCCAATGAAAAGTGTGGTCATGGACATTGTAGTAGCCGATGTTCCTCCCAAGTTTGGCATGCTGTTGTCAAGATCTTGGATCAAAAGGCTTGGGGGAACATTACAAATGGATCTCACATATGCTACCATTCCAGTCTTTGGAGGGGAACACAGGAGGTTGTACAGAGAGGCCCAACTGGCCTACATTGTTAGTGACGAGGCAAACCCCACCAATCACCCTATCTTTGCACTAGACACTGATTTGGGATCCTATTTGTTGCAGCTCACTGATGCTCCTGAAGCCCCTTTTCAAGTCAGAAGGAAGCTCCCTTTTAATCACAAGATGCTTCCTCCAACCACCTCTGTCTGGAAAATATTTTTCGACGGGGCTTCTTCTAGTGAAGGCGCCGGCGTTGGAGTAGTGTTGGTGTCACCTTGGCAGGAAACCATGTCCCTGTCATACAAGCTAGAATTTGAAGCCACCAATAATGTGGCGGAATACAAATCTCTGGCTCTAGGTTTAAGAGCCGCAAAGGATATGGGGATAAAGGAGATAACAGTGTTCGAAGATGTTGAGGTAATTATTCAGCAAGTCAGAAATGCTTATCGGGTCAACCATCCTTGGCTCAGGAGCTACATAAATGAGGTGTGGGACTTAATCGAATTTTTTTTCTCATCTTTCAACATCTCTTTTATTCCAAGGGAGAAAAATGCTTTGGCTGATTCCTTATCCATTTCGGCAAGTCTGTTCAGAATCCCTCTGCCGCCTAAGAGAAAATACGATGTTGAGATAAAATATAGACCAGCTGTACTAGACAATGTTAGACATTGGAAGGTATTCAAAGACAATATTGAAATCAAGAATTTTCTGCAGGCTGTCGACGAATTTTCTGAGTTGCACATTGATCAGGACCTTGACCTTGAAGGTCACCCCTGCCCTAAGGTATTTTCAAATAAAATTGCTAATCACTAGATTATTCAACTGCCTAGCAATCACATTCCAAGGGGACTAGTCCCTTTAGAAAAACTGTTTGATGGGAATGATGTGGCAGTAAAAGATAAGATTTCAAGAGGAAATACTGATACATCAGAATGCAACATTGGCACACAAGAGGAGCCTAAGTTTGTCAAGTTGTCAAGCAGCCTGACCCAAGAACAGAGGGCCGAATACACTGAACTATTAAGATAATTTGTCGATGTGTTTGCATGGACCTATGAAGACCTCAAGACATATGACACATCTATCATTGAACACAAGATCCCATTGAAGGAAGAGGCTAAACCATTTAGGCAAAAGCTAAGGCAGATAAACCCTATGTTGCCGCCTGTCATGGAAAGAGAAGTGAAGAAGTTGTTAGATGCCCAAATCATTGTCCCCTTGAGATATTCCGAATGGGTGGCCAATTTGGTCCCGGTAAGAAAGAAAAGTGAAGAAATCAGGCTTTGTGTTGATTTCAGGAACCTGAACAGGAGCTCAAAGAAAGACAATTATCCCCTGCCCAACATGGAACACATATTGCAGAGGGTAACTGGCGCCTCTAGGATATCCATGATCGATGGTTTTTATGGTTATAACCAGATATCAATCATGCTCGAGGACAGAGAAAAAATGACCTTCACCACTCCTTGGGGCACATTCATGTATGTCAAAATGCCCTTTGGATTGATGAATGCAGGAGCAACATTTCAGCGAGCCATGGACATAGCCTTCATCGGGGAGAAAGACCAGTTTGTGGTGATATATCTGGACGACATCACAGTCTTCTCCAGGTCTGATAAAGAGCACTGCTATCACTTAAGGAAAGTTTTCTCGAAATGCTAGAGGTTTGGTCTTTCCCTAAATCCCAAGAAATCTTTGTTTGCTATGGTGGAGGGAAATTTTTTAAGCCATATAGTATCAACAAAAGGAGTGAGAATTGATCCTAGCAGAGTAGAGACAATTCAGACCCTATCACTTCCTAGGTCTAAGAAAGAAGTCCAGGCCTTTTTAGGAAAGATTAACTTTCTGAGGAGGTTCGTCTCAAATTTTGCTGAGCTGGTGAAACACATCACAACCATGCTCAGAAAGGGAAATGAAGTGAAATGGACCACTGAACCCAGGGAATCTTTTGTTCGAATAAAAAGAGCATTGATTGAGGCACCTGTGCTGATCAATCCTGACTATTCGAAAGACTTCCTAGTTTTTTCTTTCGCTTCTTTTGATATAGTAGCAACGGTCTTATTGCAGAAAAATGAGGAAGGGCGAGAGAAACCCATTGCCTTCTTCAGTAAATCATTAAAAGATGCAAAAATCAGGTACGAGATCATGGAGAAGCAGGCCTATGCCTTGGTGAAAGCTCTGAAAGATTTTAGAGTCTATGTCTTGCACTCAAAAGTGACTGCATACGTTCCTTCAACCTCTTTGAAGGGCATCCTTATACAGCCTGACATAGATGGGATAAGAGGTAAATGGATTGCCAAAATCCTGGAGTTTGATCTGGAGATTAAGCCCACCAAGTTGATAAAGGGGCAGGGTTTATCCAAGCCGCTGGATGAATCCAATTGCAAAGCCTTGGGGATTAGCTTCATCAATGCTTGTTTAGAAAATCAACAAGCTGAGTCATCCAACAAAGGTTCTCAAGGTGACTTATTGCTAGCAGAATGCACATGGTATAGAGATATCTTGTATTTTCTGCAAGAGTTGAAGCCTCCTGATGGAATGGGAAAGAGTAAGGTGAGAGCTTTAAAGCTCAAGGCGGTTAGATATTGCCTCATTGACCGAGCCTTGTACTGGAAAGACCCTCTAGGGGTATTTTTAAGGTGCCTGAATCCACAAGAAGCCCATAAAGTTATGTTTGATTTCCATAGCGGCCTTTGTGGGGGGCATCATTTCTGGAAGACCACAACTCACAAAATCCTCAGGGTTGGGTATTACTGGACCACTTTATTCGCTGATGTTTGCAGAGAAATCAGAGCTTGCATCAAATGCCAAAAGTTCTTAGGAAAGAAACAGCTTAGACCACTGCCATTGAATCATGTAGTGGCTTCAACACCTTTTCAATAGTGGGGGCTGGACTTCATCGGGGAAATCCATCCCCCCTCAAGCGGCCAACACAGATGGATCTTGACTGCAACATACTATTTCACCAAGTGGATAGAAGATTCCCCCACCAGAAGTGCATCACACAAAGTAATTATCAGCTTCCTGGAGGATATCATAGCCAGATTTGGCTGTCCCAACAGGATTGTCACTGATAATGTTGCTTCGTTCAAATCTGAGCCTCTGATTAAGTTTTGTGAGCAGTTCCAGATCTCGCTAATTCACTCCACCCCCTATTATCCTCAAGGAAATGGACAGGTAGAATCTTCCAATAAAAGCCTAATCAATCTCATTAAAAGATTATTGGAAGACAATAAGAGGGCTTGGGATTCAAAGCTCAAATTTGCTCTATGGGCCGATCGAGTGACAATGAAGAAGTCCCTGGGCACCTCGCCTTTTCAGTTAGTTTACGGAACAGAGGCGGTATTTCCCACTCAACTCGCCTTACCTGTAGCAAAGTTCTTTCAAAATTATGAAGGAGAGTTGGATCATATGGTCAGAAGGATTCATCAGATGGTGGAAGTACAACAGATCAGGGAACATGTGATGGACGCAACTCATAGTCATCAACAGAAGGTCAAACATGCCTTTGACAGGAAGTTCAGGAAGAAGGAGTTTGAGATCGGGGATTTGGTTCTTAAGTGGGATGCACCCAGATAGGATAAGGGAAAACACAACAAGTTCGATGCCCTATGGATTGGGCCCTTCAAAATCTCTGAGTTTTTCTCAAATAACACATATAGGTTGCAGGATTTGGAGGGTGAAGAGGTTTTCAACAGCCCAGTAAATGGGCATTTTCTGAAGAAATGTTTTGTTTGAGCCTTAGACGACTCCTTTGTTTGTAAATATTGTCCTTTTGGTTCTTTGTTTATTTTTATTTTTCGGCTTAGTAAATGACTCCACAACCCAATAGCAAGGCACTGAAGCTGCAAATGAGTTCTTAGATCATTACAGGGACGACTCTATCCCCCATGGAGCCTAATGTTAACATTAATTCTTGTTAAGAGGGGTGGGTTGTTTTCTCTCCTTTGAGCCCGTAGCCCGAGCTGCGAAGAAGAAGGCCTAAAATTCCAACAAAGGCATTTTATTCAAAGGGCGTAGTCATGAGAGTTGTTTTCTCTCCTTTGAGCATGTAGCCCGAGCTGCGAAGAAGAAGGCCTAAAAGTCCAACAAAGGCATTTTATTCAAATGGCGCAGTCATGAGCACCAAGCGCAACACATATAAGAATTCCTTTTCGGGCTTAAAATCAAGCGAGCGGGCATTTTGTTTTCAACGACAAGGATTCATTGATGGAGCAGAGCAATGGTCGGGGGGGTGATTGCAGTCAATCGAGTCGCGCCAAGTATAGCGCATAATTTTTTAAGGAAGTGAACGGTTGGAATTCTCCGTTGAGCACTTGCGAAGTTACGAGGGCCATTGATCGCGATCACTTTAAGCATGGGATTATTTTTTGAACTTAGGGTTCGTGAGTTCAGAGGGCGGACCATATACTTTGGTTGCGTGAGATTGCGAGTTACAAGAAGTGTCCAAATGGGAGTCAACCATCGCTGACCATCGCGTCTCGGGACTTCGCAAGGGGATAATGCCAAAGTTCTATACTCCAACTTGCGAGGTTGCGAGTTGCGAGAGGTGCTAGCACTTAATCCCTAGCCAACGGTTACATGTGGAGGGTGCTGAAAAGGAAAGGAGCCAGACCCGTATCGCCATATTGGGTATTGGGAGTTTGGAAAAGAGGAGCCAAGGGTCTTTGACCCATGAACTCGCGAATCGTGAAATGCAAAGAGATTTTAATGTCGGGTCCATAGTAGCGCAAAAAGTGTTATGGGCCGTCTGATCAAAGAGAGACACGTGGTGTACGATTGGGCTCTATTTCCTCTTCGCACATCGTGACTTTGAAGAACGAGGATCAACCTCCTCCCAGCTGCGAGACGCGAAGCGTCGAAAGCGCTCAGGAGTTGGGCCCATGGTCTTGGCGCCTGGTCACAGAAGAACATGCCTGGGGAAAAGGCGCTAGCGCACACCATATGATGAAACAATTCCCAAAATGCCGACATCATCGCAACCGTCCATCCAGAGGGATGCGTGGCGCACGATTAGTCCATGTCGGCATTTCGGCTACTGGGACTTCCAAGGGTAAAGGGTTTTTCTCTTCCATTGCATTTCAAAACCCTGAACCCCGAAACGCCGAAAGTGCCTTTGAGGATAAGCGCAGGGTCACGACCTGTGGTCACTCGGGGAAATAGAAAGAATTGTGCAAAAGGGACAAAAGAGCCAGGTTTAGCTACAGAAGGGATCGTTGCGATATCCAGGTGCCAGTCCGACTCGGTCTCAACCCTGGTCCCTAATAGGAGTAAATGGAGGTGGGAGGAGGTGGTTGAAACCTCTCCTCACTCATTAATTGTATGGTATGGAGGATCCGACAGACAGTCTGCCCAAGACGGTCCTGTGTTCTGGTTTTTTTCAAAGAAGCCATGCCGAGTCCTCAACTAACCAGATAAGTCTGCACATGCTAACTCATCATTTAATGGCTTAGCTACCCCCCTGCAAGAGCCATGCAAAGTTAAGGTGGAATCTGACGAAGGATTTTCGTCCGAGTTTGACTGAAGGGACGCCACGCCTTGGAGGTCCGAGCATGCCTCTGTTGGGTGAATTTTTCTGAGTATATGTACTCAGTTTTTGTATTTTTGAAGGTATCGATGGTAGAGCATATCTCCCAATTGTAAAGCTTTAATCCAACCTTTGGTTCTCTGGTTATAGAAGAACATTTGAGACTTTTTGTTTAATGGCAGCCAACTCCTTCTTTTCCTCTTTTCCTCTGAATTTAAGATCCCGAGCATGGATGATCCAGTCGGGTGTTGCATTGATATATTATGTAGGTTTGATATTATCAGTTCTGCAATCTTCTTAGGTTCATTTTGAAGTTTTTTCAGCTATGAGAGGATCTCACAGCCGAGACTTTTCCTCTTTTATGAAGACTGCTGGAAGACCGAATGTCTAGAGTAGACTTTATTTCTCCTCTCTTCCCTCCAAATACTCACCACTATTATTAGTACTGGCTTAAGTTAGGTCAAGACCTCATGTGTCACTGCTGTTCCAGCCCAGTTTTATGAGTTATAACGATACTGTTCCGAGTTTACTTCCATCTGATCACCCCTTTATAAAAAAAACGTGACATAAACTGATGGGTGTCAGGCTCTGCTTCTGCTGCAATCCAGGAGTGAATTTCAATGCCAACACCTTCCGAGTGTTCATTTCAAACATCATTTGGAGAAAACTGATGTTCTCGTCAACTTATGGAAGCAACTCGGCAACAGTTATGTCGAGATATAGTAAACACCTTCGGGCATGATGACCAAAACTTCCAATGGTCCAGGGCATATTATTACTACTCATCCCCTTCCGCCCAGAAGGAATTAAGGATATGGTCCCTTGGTGTGCCGAGATATATATTTGAAGCCAAAGAATTCCAAGGCAATCCCCCCTACTCAGACAACCCCCTTGCGTTTATTTGTTTTATAACCCTATAAACATGTATATCCTGCCCCCTGCGTTTATTTGTTTTGTAACCCTATAGACGTGTATATCCTGCATTCACTCTCTTTTTCCATCGCCCACTCCAAATTTCAAGGATTTTGAAGAAAAGCACGAAAGAATGGCTAGTGCAGAAGTTGACGCGGTCGATTTTGAGTTTAAAGAAGATGATCTGATGGACGATGATACGACGATGGATGATGGAAATGAAGATGTTGTTCCCACTCCTACGTCCAAATTGAAATCCACCATAATGGGGGGCACTTCTGAGCTCGACGATGGCGGCCCTAACAAGACCAAAGGAAGGGATTTCAAAAAAGAAACCGACGTTGAATGCAATATCCACTTTGCAGCTTGAGATTTTCAGTCTCTCGACTCGGATGGCGGTTTTGACCCTCAGAGATGTTTCCTTTCCTTTCATTTTTAGCGTTTTGGATTAGGGTTTGTATTTGTTCTTAGTGTAGGTTGTGTCCCTGAAGTCTTTGACTATAAGGATATGGTCTCTTGGTGCGTCGAGAGATTCATTTCAATCCAAAGAATTATTTAACTGCGGGATCAGTCTCCTGTTATGTGGAGATACAGTTAACATATTAGGGTGTGAGGAGCAGAACTCCCAATGGTCCAAGGCATATTCCTACTACTCATCCCTTTCCACCCAGAATGAAGTAATTTGGACCTCTGGAATTGCTCGTGCAGGTTGTGTCCTTGAAGTCTTTGAATGTAAATAGGTGGTCTCTTGGTCCTATTCTGCTCAGAACGAAGTAAATTGGACCTTTGGAATTGCTTGTGCAGGTTGTGTCCCTGAAGTATTTGACTATAAGGAGGTGATCTCTTGGTCCTATTCTGCTCAGAACAGAGTAATTTGGACCTCTGGAATTGCTTGTGCAGGTTGTTTCCTTGAAGTCTTTGACTATGAGGAGGTGGTCTCTTGGTGCACCAAGAGATATATTTCAAGCCAAAGAATTATTCCATTGTGGGACCACTCTCCTCTTTCTTTGTCACCTTAGGTTTTCCGCAAGATGTTCAGATTTCCAAAGCCAACATTGACCTTCAAAGGAGAATACTGGAAGGAGTTCCTAAAAAACCATGATAATCAATTTTGTATGCATGTTCAAGAGGTTGTCGATGCCTTCTACATGTTGTCACACTAGATGAATACCACATAATTGTATGCATGTTTTTTTTTTGAGGTTTTTTTTTTTTTTTTTCTGCAACTCCTCTACATGTACTTATGACAATTTTGTTCAATGCTTCGGTGCAAAGAACTCAGTCCAATGTCTATGGATAAATATAGATTACCCACTATATTTCTTATAGATTTACTATTAAAAAATTGCCTTGGAATCTTGGTTGGTGCTTCTTTGCTGGATTTAACACCTTTTCTTGTTTGCATGGTTCGATAGTCTCGTAATTCTTATATATTGTATTGACTCAAGTAATTTGATCAAATATTAAGCATTGAACAATTATACGAGAATGCATTGTATCGATCACATGAGGCTTCTATGGAAACATAAATGAATTTCACACAGTTTCAAACCAACATTCAATTCCATTTGTAATATAGATGGAACATAGCAACATAATTCACGATGCAAGAGTTGGGGACCCACCCAATAAGTTTCTTTCTCATCTCAACCTTGTTGAACGAACGATCTCTTATTTCCCTCTCGCTCCCTTGATTCCTTCACTTGAAAATGAAACATATTATTGGTTGTCCATCCCTTGTCCTCTATTTGAGCACTTTTACTTTATTAACGAAGTTACCAAATTTATTCTGCGCAAATATTTTGAAAAAAATAATAATATATGTTAGCTGAAGTCAAATGGGGCTATTAAATCAACCACAATATTAAAATTCAAGTTCCTCATTGTTATACTTACGTTCACGTTGACAATACAACGAGTTTATTTCATCAACCCTCCATTGATTTCTCTGTAGATTTTTTATGCTTCTCTTATGCTAACACGTCTTGAAAAGTATAACTATGACTCATTTTCTCTATTCTTTGATCGAAGAGCTTGTAGAGCTATCTAATTGACTTCATAGTTACTGTTTCTCCTAAAGTCTACCCCTGAGTGCTAAAGGGCAGAGCCAGGCCACCGAAAATTTGGAATGGTCGTTCTTTTGAATTTGTTGGTGAGTTAGAGGGATGTTTCACCAAGACAAAAACATGGTCAAATTGGCAAGATGATATGGATGCAGGTTCTCCTTGGTTAGTAACAGAGTAATGACAAAGAAGTGAAATAATAGAGTTAAAAACAAAGGGAAACAACAAACCATTCAATGAATAATCTGTTGCAATAAGTTTAATACTTAAAATAATATTTCA
>JZKD02S0782131.1:0-18992 GCA_000966675.3 Picea glauca
GTTTTAAAATGTAGAAACCTTGGCGAATCTTACTAATCCTTCATATGCCAACTATAAATGTTTGGCGATATTTTTGTAAAAATATTCAAATCTATAAGGATTTTATATAGTTTTTTTAAAATTTTAGCGATTTTTAAGGTAAAGTAATTTTATCCTATAGAATTTGGGCTAATCATTTTTAAAATAAAGAATCTCATTTTTGGAAAAAACATGGAAAATTAGCCCATGAGCGAAATTTAGCCCCTAAAATCATCCATGGAGAGGCTATCATAGTTGGTCAAACTAGAAGAAGATAGATTCATTGTAGGCTTCCATCAACAAATTCAGAAGGAACGAGAAAAGGCCTATCATGACAGACACATCAAGAAGAATATATTTAGACAAGGTGATTTAGTCCTGCTATATGACAGTAAGTTTATCAAACACCCTGGGAAGTTCAGAATGTGTTGGCACGTACCATATGAGATTGTCTATGTTACAGAGGGAGGAGTTGCGCAACTGAAGACATTGAAAGGACACTAGAAGGAAGGCTTGGTGAATGGGAGTCGGCTGAAGTTGTACTATGACAACCAGCTACCTCGCAACTCTCAGTAGAATCAAGAAGACAAGGGTCCAGGTACCAGGTACAGTTGGAACTGGGTACCAGACACAGAAAAGACAGCTTGCATAAGGATGGGAAGGAGGCATAAAGTAGAAATCAAGGGCTGCACTGTGCAGTCGAAAGTCAAAGAAAAACAAGAGGATCAGATCTCAAGTGCCTCGGGACGAGTCACATGTGAGTGTTGGGGGTGTGTTGGCCTTGGGTTATGGAAGGAAGAGAAGAACAAGGAAGAAAAGGTAAAAAGTGAGATTTGTGGGAGACACAGTGGCTGCCACTGGGTCAAAGTGAGAAAAACAACAGAGAAGATGGAGCGAAGTGTGGAAAAGCAAGTTGTTGGATGAGGAGATCGAGGATGACATATCAAAAAGGAAGATGGAATGAGGATGAATTAGGAAGTGGAAAAAGAAAACATTAGATGCCTTGGAGCACCGCGAGATGGAGAAGGAAGTACAGGATTGTGAAGCTCAGAAAGAATCGGTCAAGTTGACCTAGGGTTGTAGACACCTAGGGTTTTGGTAATTAGGGTTTTTGACACCTAGGTTTCAACCTAAGGCTGTCGGTGAGGGATTGTAATGTATAAATAGAGGTCGAGAGGACCTAGGTTGGGTCGGTACTATGGTTGAGCTTTGTTGTCAATTATTATTCATTAGGAGAATATTGTATTGAGGGTGAGAGAAGCACTGAGGGAGAGAGAGAGCCTTCTTGTATTGTAAAATCTTCAGCTAGGTGTGAAGATCAAGTCCTGCAGCTGAGTGCACAGGAAGGGAGAGAGGAAGAGAGACGAAGAAGAGAGGATCTGCTGGCCAAGAGTGCATATTAGAACTGTAAGATTTATCTTAATATATCATAAGCAAAGTTCTGTGGACATAGCCCTAGAGAGAGGTTGAACCACGTACATTTGCTGTTGTGTGTGTGTGATTGATGCTCTGAGCTCTGTTGTTGTTATATTGTTATCTGCATCATTGTATTAGATCATATCTATGGCTATGAAGGATAAATATAGCTATTTGAATGGTAAATGCATGTTATGTTGTTGTTGTAATAAGAACCACTTGATATTCCCCTGGTTGTAGACATCTCTGTCTTGCAATCCCCTCATAGCTGCTTCGGGTGAGATTGCATCTGCTTCGTAGGTGCTACCAAAAGGGCCAGTATCTAGGGCTTGTTGGTGCACTCCTGAAGCTGAACCCTGGGTCTTCCCCTGTGCCAACAATAGGTAAAAAGGTAAACTATTATTTTTTGAAGACTTTCAGTTGTAAAGTATTTGTCCATATTGATAAAGAAAACAAAACAAAGCTTGAGGCAAAATCTAATAAGTGTACCTTTATTGGATACAATGTTAATGATTTTGGTTATCACTTATGGGATTATGAAAATCAAAAAATCAATAGGAGTATATATTTCATATTCAATGAGAAGGTCATGTACATAGATCAATTATAGGGAAAGAAAAAAGAAAAAGAAAAACCAGAATACATAGTGCTTGATGAGATCACTAGAATTTTTTTTCCAAAGGTACCGGAAAATCAAAATATACAACAATAGGAGCAACATGTACCTCAAACTCCTACAAGTGTTTTTAGAAGATCTACCAGGTTAAGTAGACCCCCTGAACGATACTCTCCTTCATTGTATTATTTATTGTTGACTGATTCTTATGAACCAGAATGTTATGAAGAGGCAATGCATGTAGACATCAAAAAGAAATGGGAGAAATGAATGAAAGAGGAAATTGATTCATTGGTAAATAACCATACTTGGTACTTGGTTCAGTTACCTACCAGAAAAAGATCATTGTAGAATAAATGGGTTTACAAGTTGAAGGAAGAAGATGGAGGAAAAAGGTGGTACAAGGCTAGACTTGTTGTATATGGGTTTGCACAAAAGAAAGGTATAGATTTTGATGAAATATTTTCTTCTCTTGTTAAGATGACTTCAATTTGGACTATTTTAAGTCTAGTGGTAGTATAATATTTTCATCTTGAAGAGTTAGATGTAAAACCAACGTTTCTCCATGGGGATTTGGATGAAGATATTTATATGCAACAACCAAAGGGGTATGAGGTCAAAGGAAATAAAATTTGGTATGTAGGTTGAAGAAGAGTTTGTATGGCCTAAAGAAAGCTCCAAGGCAGTGGTATTTGAAGTTTGATAGGTTTATGACAGAACACAGTTACAGTAGATGTCATTTTGAGCACTGTGTTTATTTAAAAGGATAGAAAATGGAAGCTATATTATCTTTCTATTGTATGTAGATGACATTCTTGTTGCAGGGTCTAATATGCAGGATATAAATGCGCTATAGAAGAAATTAGATAATTCATTTGTGTTGAAGGATTTGGGTACTACAAAGAAAATATTTGGTATGAGAATAACAAGAGACATGAAAAATTGCAAATTGACATTGTCTCAGGGTGAGTACACAGAGAAGGTGTTGGAGAGGTTTAGAATGAAAAATGCAAAGACAATTAGTACACCTTTGGCCAACGATTTCAAATTAACCAAGGAAATGTGTCCCAAGAGATAGGAGGAGATAAAATACATGTCCAGAGTCCCTTGTTCATCAACAATTTGCATCTTGATGTATGCGATGGTTTGCACAAGACTAGATATTGCACATGTAGTGGGAGTTGTGAGCAGATATGAACAATCCAGGTAAAGAACATTGGGAGGAAGTAAAGTGGATTCTCAAGTATTTGAGAGGTACTTATACTCATGCATTATGTTTTGGAGGTTCAGACATTGTTCTATAGGGATATGTTGATTAAGATATGGCAGGTGATAAAGATAGCAGGAGGAGCACCACAAGGTATTTTTTTACTATAGGTGTGTTGGTAGCCAACAAATCTTGTCAAATTTTATCATGACAAAATTTCATTGCCAAGGGATACATTATTCTTTAGTTGCCTCCTTATCCTCACAACATTTTTCTATCTTTTTGGATTTGAGAAGATTCATTGGCCTAGATGTGTGTAAGAGTTCATTGTTTTCAATCTATCATTTTGTTTTGTTCAATTTCATGACTGAAGGCATGAAATTAGAAAAAAAATTGGTTTGAGTGGTCATCATACAGTTTGTGGTTTTTTTTTTGTTGTTTCTTTTGCAAATGGGATTACACCTAAAGGGAATCTATGTTTTTATGAACCTTAAAGTTTGTAAGTCTATCTTTTTCACTTGATGATCTATTACCA
The DNA here is from genome assembly GCA_000966675.3 of Picea glauca. NCBI lineage: Eukaryota > Viridiplantae > Streptophyta > Pinopsida > Pinales > Pinaceae > Picea > Picea glauca. The sequence goes on from JZKD02S0782131.1 coordinate 3,793, forward strand.
TAACACTTGAGTTATTTTCCTTGGGAGATATGACTTAGTCATTTCTATCTTTGATCATATGGTTTCTACATTTGACATATGCTTGACTGTGCAACTAGCATAACTTTGGGTTATTTTGAAATATGAATCCTACTCCTAGTAGTCGTATCACGATATTGTCATCCTGGTACAAGACTGACACAATTACCTTCAAACATCATCCCTTCGTCTTGCATATCTTAGTCCTGCATTCATTGTTGCAAGAGGTAAGTTGTGGTGTTTTGGGTTTGGAATTCATTTCTCAAAATGGTTTCCTGTCCTGCGCATCCTCTGGTTATTACCCACTAAAAGATCCAAATGTTTGTTATGGTAGCTTCCCGAATCCTTAGGTATTGATTTCTTCCCAATTATGCAGACCTTGTCCTACTTTTCATGTGTTGGAGAAAACAAACCACCTCTCACTACCCTTGTTGTTTCTATGTGAATGTATTAATGGCGCCCGTGGTAAGAATCAAACCCAATGGTTCACAAGCCCTCCTCTCTCATGACGATGCCATGGACGACATTGTGGCACATGGCTAGGATTTTTTCATTAGACGGTTTTAGCGTTTCAACCTCATTGTAGCCCAAGATTTTTCTCATACTTTTTATGGTACTGGGGCTAAGATTGGGGATTTGCAGCTACAGGTAACAGAGGGTTCCATCGCAAAAGCTACAAGACTATCCCAAGAGGGAGATCGATGGTTGAAAAACACCAAAATTGAAGGTGTGCCCTAACATTTACTCATGGCCTCCAAGAGATCATTTTGTTACCCAAAAGGTACACCAATTTCTCTTTTCAAACCTCGATGGCATGGCTTTCTCTTAATGCTGAAGCAATTTATTACCTGCGAAGACAGATATGGCTTGGTATTCTTGTATCATGTCCGCTTGCTCATGGTTTTTCTAGGTTTCAAGTTGAATGTGCCTTTTATATCTCAATAGGATTTTACAGAAAATGGCTAAGTTATATCAGAGGCATAATTAAACCCACAGTCAATCTTGTTTCACCATGGCCTCATTCGAATCCTCGTAGTTTCACATCTATCTAAGAATGGGGATATTTGGGGAAATTTCTTGTTTAGGAATAATTTTACCCTACCTGAAAATGAAATAGAATCACATCTCCATCTCAATAAAAACCCTATTCCATGTAGATCTAACCCTACTATCGAAAACCTATGTGTTAATCTATAAGAATACCATGTGACCACAGATCGAACCTCTGTTGCTATTCAAAATCCATCGGGAAAAAATCCAGGATGCAATTTCATGCCCAGAAAGTCATTGGAAGAGGTCTTAGATGTGTTAAAAGACAAAATTCCTACTATTCCTATTCATGAGCTGAATCAGGTTGTTTTAAACAAATCAATTGTCAAGAAAAATGGCAGGCATAAGAAACAGAGTAATCCACATGTGAATTTTACGAATAAAAGGCCAGGCCGATTCCTATATAGGAAATTGAGAAATCAATATCATGGTAATGATAAATCTACCCCAGTGATTGAGATCGATGATCATTTTGATGAATATGATATCGATAATTTTATTGCTCAATAGGATGTAGATGACCATTTCCTAGGAAACAAAATCAAAATTGATGCAATACAATATGATTTTGTTTCTAATATCCCACCGTTCCTAAAGAACCAATAAGGTTTCTCTGGTATACGACACGATCTGAAGAAAATTACAAAAAATACTAAGTTTCCCTCTGCAAAACAGGCTCAACCTCTACCTACCATAGAACTAGTTCACTGTGAAAACTGTCTTGATTGGGTTGATAGATACTACAGGGATATCCCCTATCTCCAAGCACAATTAAACCAAATGGTAGCACAAAACTCATTGCTCGAGAGGGAGAATGAAAAACTGAAAGCATGTGTTCGATCGAATGCTCACATGGAAAACAAAAGGATTAAATGAGATGGTAATGTAATTATTAAAAACTCAAAGAATTTCAACACCATCATAAATTCAGATTCATCAGATGCTTCTTTATCAAATATATGAAATGGGAAATATTTGTTTTAATTATTTTTTATTTGGTTATGTTTGAGAAACAAGAAATAGATTCACTTCTGATTTTGTTTTTATTTTGAGACTAGCTACAGAATCAAAAGATTCTGTAGCTAGTCTATTTAAAATTATTTATTTCTATTATTATCTGAACTATTTGTTTTATCTTTTCAGGTAAGAAACAACTTATGATGCTATGTTTAAGGAAAAGGAATCATGGTCAAGCGGTTCAATTAGCTTAAGTGATTTCCCATTTAAAAAAAAATAATAATGTCATTAATGTAATTATTTTTTATGTAAGGACTCCTAGAGGATTATTCCTGTTGTTATTCTATTTTTGCAAAACAAACTTATTTTCAGGGATGATCCTCTATCTTGTATGATAAGAGGTAATTTATCCAAGACATGTTTAAATAGCTATTGTTTCTTAGTGTTGAGATAGTTTTTGTTGGACCACAGTATGGACATATAATTTTAGAAGTGATATGGGAAAGCAGTTTGTTGTTGGCTTTAGACCTATGTAAACTGTACAATGCTTGTTTCATTGTATTCTCTTATTATTTCTATGTTATTTATGTTTAATTAGATTTAGTCTTATCTCCACGTGATATTTCATATCGTTGATTATTTGAATGTTGTCCATGATCTGTTGGTTTAGTTTTTACTTGTGATCGATCAACTATTTAGTTATTTTTGAGTTTACTTCTGATATTAAACGGTGGATAATATCAATTGCCAGGATTGAGATTTATTTGTCCTCAACTATTGGTTATCTTGAGGTCACAGGATATTTAATTAGTTATCTTTCTGTTGTTATATATTCACTCCAAAGCATGAAACACTTCCTTGAATTTCTTCAGGAAGCACTATTGATTGTTTCTATCATATGTTCCCCTTAAATACATGACAAGAAGGATCTCATACAATGCAGAGAGAGGAACTTAGTTTATTGTTGATCAGTTATAGGTTAGTAGATGTATTGTTTTCTTTTATTTAAATTTGTTTGCATACAAATGAACGATGATTGCATTAATTAGCTTTGTCTGTTTTTATGTCATCGTTACAATCGTATTCACTCAGTGTTTATTAGTTTAATATATTTAAACATCAAAAAGAGTATTGTTCATATCTTGTTCAGAAATTTAATCAAACAATCATTTTCACAAGATTTTATTTAAACCTTGTAAATTGTATATAATCATTGTATATTAACACTATTAACTCAATATTTTGTAATTAGTATGTCGATTGTTAGAATCATAGCTTTAGATTAGTTTATTCCCTTTCATTGTTTTTAGGACCCTAGTTGGATAATAGAGCCATTAAACTCGTCAGGTTAGATCATACCAAACGACTTGGGTTAAATACAAAACCTCAGTCTAGATCTATCCTTCCCATTGATAGTGTTTCATAAATGCCTGTCAAAAAATGGTGCTAGAAGGAGGGCCTGGAATTCATTGATGGCATGTGGAGGCCATAAGACTCCCCCAAACAATCGCGCTCCTGTCATAACGCGTAGTCACTCATACAATAACGATACACTTGACCTAGCTATTACCTCAAACACTACCCCTGACATTCCCGTTGAACCAGTGATGCCAGTTCCTCAAGGGATTGACGTCCAAGAAATTGTTTGCCTGTCGATCATAAGAACTCAAAGTGCTTTATCCCAAATTAGACAACTTGGTAGACAACTTAATCAACCCCTTGATTTCAAAAATCCCCGAGTACAATATCAAGACATCGATCTGCTGGAAAACCCTTTAGGTGATAATATTACCAATCCTAATGAAGAAATTATCCTTGGTGCTGGAGGATCTGATATCCCACCATGCCCACTTGGTTCTTCTCCACCTTCTTCAGGAGGGGAATCCTCGGACGAAGGAAGTTCTTCATCTAAACCATCTCAACCTTTGAATCCACCATCTCCCATGGAAAACCAAAATAATCCCGCTAGACCTTGGCTCGATCAAGATGTTGTGGTTGTGCCTGGACCCCAACACCCATTGCCTAAACATACAGAGAAATGCTTGCCCAAATTTGATTCAGATTTGAAGCAATTAGCTGAGGATCACATCAAGAAATCTATACTAGTTGTTAGACTCCAGAGTGTCGAACACAAATATGTCATGTGAAGATCATTCCCTTACACTTTTGAGGGGAATTCCTCAATGTGGTATTTTGCACAATAACCTCAGACCATTGTCTCTTGGGACAAGTTTGAAACTTGTTTTCTAGAAAAATTCAAAGATGACAAATCTCCAGAAGTTTTGGTAATGGAACTCTCTAGTTTGAAGATGAACTCTAAAGAAAAGGTTAAGTATTTCAACCAGAGATTCCTGACGTTAAAAAAAAAAATCCCTGTAGACTCAATGCCAACAAAAAATTTGATTGTTTCATATTATACTAAGGCCCTACATAACAACATAGCCATATGGGTTAAAAGGTCCAAAAAGAACACATTATTAGAAGCTTTTGAGGAGGAAGTCCTAATTGAGAAGGAAATTTTGAGCTTAAAAGATAATCTAAGTAGTGAGGATGAAACAACTTCATCTTCTAAAAAGAAAATATAAATTCTCACTAGGCCTCCTCAAGCTAAAAGTCAACAAGAAACATTAGACTTGGAGAGTTTGCAGAAAGCTTTCCAGAAATTATCCAATCAGGTCGTTGACTTAAAAATATCTGCTGAGGAGGAATATACAAGTAAAGGAGGTTTTATACCACCTTTTAGAAAACCTTTTCCTCCAAACCGGCCAAACCTGCCCACAGAAGGTCTAAACTTCGAAGGTTTGTAGTATGCTTTGCAAACAATATTGGAAGCACATGAAAATCCTCTTTCTGCTCCTCCTGAGAATCACGATGATACAGGTGAGGAAGAAACACATGATGAGGAGGATTCCTTCCCTCCCGTTTTCAGGCACTTGTCGGACAACATATTTCAAGAAAACTTTGAAACTGTCCATCCCTATAACACTTAAAGTAAAACACAAAACAAGCCTTCACCCGAAACAAGTAAAAATGTGGTTTCAAAACAACCAAAGAAAAATGAAATGAGACCAAACCCTGCTGCCCCATTTTTAGAGTATGATTTAGTTGAAGATCTTAAAAAGTTAAGGGAAAATATTTCATTTTTGAATTGCTGAAATTTCCACTTATCCTACAGAAAATGCTCCAAAGCATTGTTGAAAATAATAAAAATAACGATCTTATCAACAAGAAATCAACTTAAATTGACTTAAACAAAGCTAAATATGTCCCAGGTAAAAATTCATTTGACAACCAAGATAAAAGGGACACATCAGAAAATACTGTAGGAAACTTAGATAAAGCTGTTTCAGGTACAACCATAAAAGATCAGCAGAATTCTACTGTTTCTGCATGAAAAAATGAGCCTCCTTTTTTATTAACTTTCAAAATTTTCAATAGGAATGTACATAACTATATGGTTGATTCTAGCACATCGTAAAATGTGATTCCTTTGTTTGTGTGCTAGAAAATTAACGCAGAAGTAAAACCTTCTGATTTAAATATCATTCAGTTAGATCGAACTAATATCAAAGTTATTGGTGAACTTAAAAACGTGTTGATAAGATTATCATCCAATCCCAAGGTTCACCAAGTAATTGATATTATTGTTGTTGACATTCCTGAAGTTTATGATTTATTTTTTAGTAGAGATTGGTTAGAACAGTTACATGACTATTTTTCTACGGACTGGTCTCATTTATGGCTGCCAGAAAATGGATAGCTGGTACTATTATTTTCATAATATCGAAAAGACCTACCTCCGGTATTACTGATCCATCGAGACAGTTGAGAAATGAGAACATATATTTATTTGCATATTCTTCACTCAAATATACCATGAGACCCATGAGTTGATTTGCAATCTCGTGATTGATATCCTGAGCCAAAAAAAGTAATCTTTCTCGATAAATTCGGTTGTATAAGTCGACCCAATTTGCATCTTCATCTCCAGGGGCTCAGAAATGAAGTTTTGGAACACCAACGAGATTTTTTTTTAATGGAAAGAAGTTAAGCACAATACTCTAATATGGGAACGTAAAGTGATCAGAATAAACATAGAACGTTACCTCAAGTACACGGTGACAGATCTAAACGACCCAAATGAGACTTTTATTACTGCTGCAAATTCGATTGAGACACATGGAATGAATACCTTTTTTGGTAATTTTATGACTGGAATTTCCTCCATCACCAACCCAGAACAAAAATATGAAGTAACCGCCTATACTCAGACACCAACTTTGTCGGGTACACCGAACCTTGCCAATGACGAACAAATCTAGTCCTTATATTTTGATGGATCCAAATCCCAGGAAGGGGCATGTGTTGGTTGTGTGCTTATCGATCCCATAGGTAATAAAACAATTTTTTCTTGTCGATTGGAGTTTGAATGTACTAACAACAAAATAGAGTACGAAGCACTTCTACAAGGACTAAGGAAGGCACTAGACATGGACGTGCAAAATTTGGTAGTATTTGGTGATTCTGAAATCGTAATAAAATAGGTAAGAAATGAAATACATTGTTTGTCACCACATTTGAAGAATTACCAAACCAAGGTATGGGGTTTAATGCACAAATTTATAGCATTCAATATAAATTCCATTCCTAGGACGAGTAATTCAGAAGCTGATTTACTAGCTAATGTTGCTTCTAAATTGTTTCCTGCTGAAGGTCTTTCCCATAACATGTTCTCGGTTGAATTTTTATTTAGACCATTGATTCCTGAAAAAATCACAAAATGGCAAGTATTTTATGATAATAATCAAATCATCAATTTTTTTCATATGGAAGACACCTTCCAAAATGCAATAATAGATGAAAGCACTCATGACAAAAATCTCTGAGATTTCATGGTAATATCCAATCCTCGATCTGCAGAATCATCATCTGAGATGGTAAACTCTATTCCCAAATCTGCTGTTAGATTAGAAAAATTTTCCGGCCTACATGACAAGTTTAGAGGGGTAGTCAATTGTAAAAAAAACAGTTCCTCATTGTTGTACGAAACTGTAAATTTAGGGACGCAAGATCATCCTCAAAATATTAATCTAGGAAAGGGGTGTTCTGAACAAGAAAGATATGATTTTATAAAATTGTTCAAAGAACTTAAGGATGTATTTTCTTGGACGTATGACGATTTAAAGAATTTTGACCCAAACATAATACAACAGGTAATTCCTATGAAACCCCAAACCCAACCTTTCGAACAAAAATTGAGGAAAATACACCCTAAATTGGAACCCACCATAAAAAAGGAACTAAATAAATTACTCACTGCAAAGATCATTTTTCCAGTTAGGCATACTCAATGGGTATCTAAATTAGTCCCTGTAAGGATGAAGAGTGGAGAAATTCAACTTTGTGTCGATTTTTGAAATTTAAACTGAGCCTCTGATAAAGACAACTACCTTGTTCCTCCAATGGAAGAAATTTTGCAACAAGTATCTGCTTCTGAAAGACTGTCTTTATTAGATGGTTTCTCAGAATATAACCAGGTCCTTATGTCTTCTTCAGACCAGCTGAAAACCACATTTTGCACCCCCTGGGGCACCTACGCCTACAGAAAAATGCCTCTTGGATTGATAAATGCTAGTGCCACTTTTCAGAGAGCAATGGACATTGATTTCCATGGCCTCATTAACCAGTCAATTGTGGTCTATCTAGAAGTTTTCACTGTGTTTTTCTAAAACAAGAAAGATCACCTGTCCCATCTTAGGTATGTGTTAGAACGATGCCACAAGTTCGACATTTCACTCAATCCTAAAAAAATAGTCTGTGCAGTAGAACAAGGGAAATTGCTTGGTTTTATAGTTTCTAAAGATGGAATGATAATTGATCCTGAAAGAACCCAAGCCATTTCCAACCTCCTCCCTCCTTCTCCCAAAAAGGCCATGCAATCCTTTTTGGGTAAAATTAATTTTTTCAGATGATTTGTCTCGAGTTTTTCTGAAATGGTAAGACCTCTACAAAATCTGATTAAAAAGGATTTTTTATACATATGGGGACCACAAGAGATTCAAGATTTTGATTCTATCAAAAAATCCATAATCGAGGCACCTTCCCTGATGAGCCTTGATTTTTCCCAGGATTTTACATTATATACTTTTGCATCTGACAGATCTTATGCCGCTGTACTTACATAGAAAATGCTGAAAGCAATGAAATACCCATCTCATTTATGAGCTCTGATTTTAAATGAGCAGAGATAAATTACCCCGCAGTAGATTATTAGGCATACATTGTTTTTAAAGTTGTGAAACATTTCAGGTCTTACCTGTTAAAATCCAGGACAAAAATTGTTCCTTACCCTGCTGTGAGAAATCTGTTAGTGCAGAAATATCTGGGTGAGAAAAGGGAAAATTGGATGACATCACTTCAAGAATATGACCTCAAAATAGTACCTACCCAAATGGTTAGAGGTCAAGGCCTTTGTAAATTGGTATCTGACTCAGTTGAGAAATTAGAAATTAAAATAAATACATCAACTGTAAATCAACATGATGAAAAATAGATCAGTTGTACACAAACTGTGCCCAATTCATGGTACAAAAATATCAGATTTTATTTGTTGTATGGAACCTCTCCTCATAATATTGATCCCAAAAATAGAAGAGCACTTAGGCTTAAATCTGCTTCTTTCCAATTAATTAATGATATATTATTTCGAAATAATTTTGACCATGTTTTTCTGCGTTTAGAAAAAGAGGAATTTGAAAAGGTGTTGGATGCACTGCATTTCGGTGATACCGAGGGTCATTTTGGTGGACTCAAAAAGTACTAAGGGTTGGATACTATTGGCCTACCTTGTTTAAGGATGCTCACACGTTGTCCCATAAATGTATTATTTTCCAAAAGGTTGCAAGATGGGTGAAGAAAACGACTTTTCCTTTGTAGTCTGTTACGTTAAACACACCTTTTCAGCAGTGGGGCCTAGATATTATAGGACCAATCAACCCCCCTTCCTCACAGTAGCATAAGTACATTCTCACAACAACTGACTATTTTACAAGATGGTATGAAGCCTTACCATTAAGGGTAGTCAATACAAATCAGGTAGTGTCATTTCTGAACTCCCATATTATCACTCGATTCAGAATTCCTGAATGTCTAGTTTTTGACAATGCTTCTTATTTTTATTCCCTAGATATGAATGTTTTTGCTCTAGAAAAAGGTATTAAACTAAAGTACTCTGCCATCTATTACCCTCAAGGGAATAGTCTGGCCGAGTCAACAAATAAGAATCTGATCAGAAAAACACAAGAATTGGCACAATGTGTTTTACAAAGCACTTTGGGATGATAGGGTAACTCCAAAATCCTTCATTGGGAATTCTCATTTCTTCCTCATTTACGGAAGAGAGGCCATCCTTCCCCCACATGTCTTGCTTCCTTCATTGAAAATATCGTAGAAAGTTCAAGAAGAGGAATGTCCTCTTCTAGAAAATCAGATTAACGCTCTATTAAAATTAGAAGTAAGAACGCAGGCAAAACAAAAATTGGATCAACATCAGCAGATTGTAAAACTTTGGTTCGATACAAGTTCATCCTTTGAAAGAAATTTTAATGTAGGGGATTTGTTCCTCAAATGGGATAAAGCACACAAAAATAAAGGAGAACATACCAAGTTCCAAAACCTGTGGTTGGGGCCTTTTGTCATTTCTGAAAAATTGGGTCCAAGTTCTTTTCAGCTACACAACTTAGAGGGACAACCAGACACTTTTCCAGTGAATGACCAATCTCTAAAAAAATACTTCACTTAAGAAAATTAGATCCACCCCTTTGTAAATATTTTAATTACATTTTCTTGGTTGATTTTAGTTCTTTTCATTTTTCTTGATTTTTTGTATTTTCTGAATGATTATGTCTGAATCATTATTCATTATTGAAGTGAATTGGATTTTTCATTAGCAACAATTGAGAAAAGTTTGAAGCATCTGAAATCATATCAATTATGGTAAGTTTTTTCAAGTCATTATTCCCGGTTTTCATTGAAATCTCAGGGAAACACGATTATCTCTAAAAAATTCTAACGGAGTCCCTGTTTTAAAGGAAACAACTCACAGTGCTTTCCCATCCCAGAGATGATTTCTTAATTGACACCTAGATGTCCAAATTGTGATGAAAGTCATCAGAATAGACAAATAATTCTTAAAAGATCAATCCTTTCATTACTTGAATGTGAAATTTTCAGTATCGCCCCGCTCTCTTGATATCACAAAGTTTTTGAAAATATTATAAACATTTTTGGGGAGTTGGAAGCACTGTAATGTGTAGGAATTGTGTGTAAACCCGCCGGGATTCTGAATAGGTCTGCTGGTAGCGGTTAAATGCACACATGATACCAATACAACTTCATCGAGGTACTGAACATGCATGTTGGAAGTGAAGCAATGTCAGGTTCGAAGATCCTCAGGTATGTTTTGAAGGTTTGATCAGATGTCAGGTTGCTTTTTTCATAAATGGACAACTCTTGGATGGGATAGAAGTACCAGAGTGGGTTAAATGACATCCCTACCAAGGCTATGGACGTCTATTGGTGGTCATGTCAGGGGTATTGGATTCATCTGTATAAACATCACTACCCTTGTGATCTAAACGAGATACTGGATTACAATTTTTGGACAAAACTTTACCCAATACTATGACTGTGTTATTTTTTCTAAGTTATTGTCGAAATGCTTGATCTTTTTTATTTTATTGTGTCTATTAATTATTGTTGATTCATATGTTCCTTGATATAAAGTTCTGATGATGAATATATAACTGCTTTTCCCAAGATGTCGCCATTTTTGGAAACCAACATCTCTCATCAAATTTTATCATGATAAAATGTCGTTGTCAAGGGATAAATTCTTCTGTAGCTGCCTCCTTCTCCTTACAAACTTTTTCTATCTTTTTGGCTTTGAGAAGATTCATTGGCCTAGCTGTGTGTAAGAGTTCATCATTTTAAATTATATCATTTTGTTTTGTTCAACTTCATGATTGAAAGCATGAAATTAGAACAAAATTTGGTTTGAGTGGTCATCATACAGTTTGTGGTTTATTTTGTTGTTGTTTTTTCTTTTGAAAATGGGATTACACCTAAAGGGAATCTATATTTTTATGAACCTTAAAGTTTGTAAGTCTATATTTTTCACTTGTCGATCCATTACCATAACAGTTGAGTTATTTTCCTTGGGAGTTATGACTTAGTCATTTCTATCTTTGATCATATGGTTTCTACATTTGACATATGTTTGGCTATGGAATTAGCATAACCTTGGGTTAATTCAAAATATGAATCCTACTCCTAGTAGTCGTATCATGATGTTTTCATCCTAGTACAAGACTGACACACTTACCTTCAAACATCATCCCTTCATCATGCATAGCTCGAGACTGCATTCATTGTTGCAAGAGGTAAGTTGTGGTGTTTTGGGTTTGGAATTCATTTGTCAGAATGGTTTCCTGTCCTCTGCATCCTTTGGTTATTACCAACTCAAAGCTCCAAATGTTTGTTATGGTAGCTTCTCGAATCCTTAGTTATGGGTTTCTTCCCGATTATGCATACCTCGTCCTACTTTTTATGTGTTGGAGAACATAACCCACCTCTCAGTACCCTTTCTTTTTCTATGCGAACGTATCAATGACGCTCATGTTAAGAATCAAACCCAATGGTTCGCAAGCCCTCCTCTCTCATGACGATGTCGTGGACGACATTGTGGCACAAGGATAGGATGTTTTCATCAGATGGTTTGAGGGTTTCAACCTCGCTGTAGCCCAATATTTTTCTCATAATTTTGATGGCACCAGGGATAAGATTGGGGATTTGTAGCTAGAGGTAATAGAGGGTTCCATCGAAGAAGCTACAATACTATCCCAAGAGGGATATCGATGGTTCCAAAACACCAAAATTGAAGGCATTCCCTGGCATTTACTCATGGCCTCCAAGAAATCGTTTTGTTACCCAAAAAGTACACCAATTTCTCTTTTCAAACCCCGATGGCATGGATTTCTCTTAATGCTGAAGCAATTTATCACTTGTGAAGGCAGATATGGCCTGGTATTCTTGTATCATGCTTTCTTGCTCATGTTTTTTCTAGGTTTCAAGTTGAATGTTCCTTTTTATATTCATAGGAGTTTACATAAAATGGCTAAGTTCTATCAGAGGTAGAATTAAACCCACAGTCAAGCTTGTTTCAACATGGCCTGATTCGAATCCTCGTAGTTTCACATCTGTCTAAGACTAGGGATAGTTGGGGAAATTTCTTGTTTAGGAATAATTTTACCCTACCTGAAAATGAAATAGAATCACCTCTCCATCTCAATAAAAATCCCAGTCCCTGTAGATCTAACCCTACCATGAACCTTTGTTGTTATTCATAAGCCATTGAGAAAAAAACCATGATGCAATTTCATGCCTAGAAAGTCATTGGAAGAGGTCTTAGATGTGTTAAAAGACAAGATTCCTACTATTCTTATTCATGATCCGACTTAGGCTGTTTTAAAAAAATCAATTGTCAAGAAAAATGGCAGGCATAAGAAATAGGTTAATCCAGATGTGAATTTTATGAATAAGAGGCCAGACCGACTCCTATCTAGGAAATTGAGAAATAAACAACATTGCAATGAGAAATCGACCCCATTGATCGAGATCGATGATCATTTTGATGAAGATGATATCGATAATTTTATTTCTCAAGAGGATGTAGATGACCAGTTCCTGGGAAACAAAATCGATACTAATGCAATACAGTACGATTTCGTTTCTAATATCCCACCATTCCTAAAGAACCAAGAGGGTTTCTATGGTATATGACATGATCTGAAGAAAATTACAGAAAACACTAAGTTTCCCTCTGTAAAACAAGCTCAACCTATACCTACCATAGAACCAGTTCACTGTGAAAACTGTCTTGATTGGGTTGAGAGATACTACAGGGACATCCCCTATCTCCAAGCATAGTTAAACCAAATGGTAGCACAAAATTCATTGCTCGAGAGGGAGGATGACGAATTGAAAGCATGCATTGGATCGAATGCTCACATGGAAAACAAAAGGATTAAACAGGATGGTAATGTAATTATTAAAAACTCAAAGAATTTAAACACCATCATAAATTCACATTTATCAAATGCTTCTTTATCAAATATCTGAAATGATAAATATTTTTTTTAATTATTTTTTATTTGGCTCTGTTTGAGAAGCAAGAAATAGATTCACTTTTGATTTTGTTTTTATTTTGAGACTATCTACATAATCAAAATATTATGTAGCCAACCTATTTAAAATTATTTATTTCTATTATTATCTAAACTATGATTTTGTTTTATCTTTCCAGGTAAGCAACAACTTATGATGCTATGTTTAAGGAAAACTAATCATGGTCAAGCGGTTCAATTAGCTTAAGTGATTTCCCATTTAAAAAAAAAAACAATGTCATTAATGTAATTATTTTTTATGTAAGGAATCCTACAGGATTATTCCTGTTGTTATTCTATTTTTGCAAAACAAACGTATTTTTAGGGATCATCCTCTATCTTGTATGATAAGAGATAATTGATCCAAGACATGTTTAAATAGCTATCGTTTCTTAGTGTTGAGACAGTTTTTGCTGGACCACAGTATGGAGATATAATTTTGGAAGTGATATGGGAAAGTAGTTCGTTGTTGGCTTTAGACCTGTCTAAACTATACAATGCTTGTTTCATTGTATTCTCCTATTATTTCTATGTTATGAGATGTTATTTGTGTTGATTTATCTTTACTATTGTCTCCACATGATATTTCATATTGTTGATTATTTGAATGATGTCCATGATCTGTTGGTTTAGTTTGTACTTGTTATCGATCAACTATTTAGTTATTTTTGAGTTTACTTCTAATATTAAATGGTTGATAATATCAATGCCCAGGATTGATATTTCTTTCATCCTCAGCTATTGGTTATCTTGAGGTCACATGATATTTAATTAGTTATCTTTCTGCTATTATAAATTCACTCCAAAGCATGAAACACTTCCTTTAATTTCTTCATGAAGCACTATTTATTTTTTCTGTCATAGGTTCCCCTTAAATACAGGACAAGAAGAAGCTCATACAATGCAGAGAGAGGAACTTAGTTTATTGCTGATCAGTTAGAAGTTAGTATATGTATCATTTTATTTTATTTAAAGTTGTTTACATACGAATGAATTATGATTGCATTAATTATCTTTGTCTATTTTTGTGTCATCGTTACAATCGTATTCACTCAGTGTTTATTAGTTTAATATATTTAAACATAAAAAAGAGTACTACTCATATCTTGTTCAGAACTTAATCAAATAATCATTTTTGCAAGATTTTATTTAAACCTTGTAAATTGTATATTAACAGTATTAGCTCAACGTTTTTTAATTAGTATGTCGATTGTTAGAATCATAGCTTTATATTAGTTTATTTTCTTTCAATTTTTTTAGGACCCTAGTTGGCTAACGGAGCCATTAAACCCATCAGGTTAGATCATACCAAACTACTTGGGTTAAATAGACAACCCTGGTTTGGATCTATCCTTTCCATTGACGGTGTGTCATAAATGCCTGTTAACAAGGTGGAACAACAGTAAGTTGGATGTCAAAACTACAAAATTTTGTTGCACTTTCAACAACAAAAGCATAGTATGTTGCTGCTGCAGAGGCTAGTAAAGAAATGATTTGGTTACAAAGGTTTATGGAGGAATTGGGAAAGAAGCAGGAGAATAACAGGTTGTACTGTGACAGTGAGACTTCCATTCATCCTGACAATAAATCAGCCTTCCATTCAAATACTAAGCATATAAAAATCATGTACCATTTCATACGATCTATCTTAGTAGATGGACATTTGAAGTTGGAAAAGATACATACTAGCCATAATCTTGCAGACATGTTAACAAAGGAAGTAACCAGGGAGAAACTGAGTTCCTTCTTTTTCAATTGGTATTCAAGAATGAAGGTGAAGATGAGAAATTTTTTGAGTCCAAGAAGGATCATATTCCAACAGATACAATAACACTGGATTTGTTGTGATCAGTCTCCAAGTGGGATATTGTTGGTTGTGGAGCTTGATTATCTTCCTGATCCAGAGGTCTTTGTTTATACCCCATGAAGACTGTACACCCCTGCATGCGGGGG
>JZKD02S0782131.1:32497-59568 GCA_000966675.3 Picea glauca
ATTTATTACTGCTCATTATTGGATAATAATTCTACATTGATATAACATTTGAAGAAAAAGGATTATAATTACGTTATTACTGATTCACCCCCCCTCTCAGTAATCCAACAATTGAAGCATTAGATGAAGATTTCATAAAGAAATGTGGATATAGGATATATTATCTCTACTACATCACTAAGTTTGGGGCTCTAAAGACAAAGAATGTTGAATCGATTTTAGACTTCACCAATGGATTCAATAAGATGTATGGTAGAATCCCATATGAGATCAAAGCAACTAAAGCCTCTGCCAAGATCACTTATGCCAATGCATTTGATGCAAAGTTCTCCCTTTTGCTGAGGGAGAGAAGATCCACCACACTGTTGTCCATGCAGGAAGCAACCATTGAGGTTGAATCCAATATCTTGGCATCAGACAAGTTAAAGACTAGTTCTGGTAAAGAAAAGAAGAAATAGAGAGAATATTCCCCTACCTCCTCTAACCCGGCCACATCTAATACCAAACTTGATGAAATGACAAAAACTTTGAAGGATCTGGCATCTGAAATATCTAAGTTGAAATGGGAATCTAAACAACCAAACATATATTTTCAAGGGGCTAGAAATAGAAATCCAAACCAGTTTAGAAGACCTAATGATGCCCTTAAGCTAATGCATAGGGAAAGGAGGAATTTTGATGATCAAAGGGTAGCGCCTCCTTTCCAATAAAATTAGATTGAGGAGATAGATGTAGACAATGATGTTGTAGGTGATACTGATGTGCTTTTCAATGAAACAAATTATTATACTAGTAACTTAACCCAACAAGAATATGAGTTTGCACAATTGTCAAATCAATTTGATAATCAGATAGAGGAAGAGGGAGTTATGAAAGGCCAACCCCATAAAAAATGCGATTTGAGGACAAGAGGGGGGGCTCCCAAAGCCACTACCTCTGATAAAAAAAAAAAGGCTGAAGTTCTTCCCAAGCCAACTCCAAGGAAAGATATGTCATCTAAAGCTCAACAACTTCCCCCACCTAAACCTGTAGTCCCTAAGATAAAGGAAGTTGATAGGCCACCAACCTCTTTTAGCCTAGAGCATGAGTTGAGAAAGATCAAGATCCATGCGCCTTTGACATAACTGATGAAGAATGAACCTTTCGAAAAATCCATCATGAAAGTTTTTCAACCAACTCCTTCTATTGTATCTTCTAATATAATTAGTCTGCAGGATGAGAACCCAACCATTACTCTGGGTCCACACATTGTGGATGGATTTGATTCTTCTCCACCATTCTATATATATTTAAATTTCCATGATAAAATCTTGCATAACTGTCTTATGGACTCGGGATCCTCGCACAATGTTATGCCCAAAGTTGTTATGGAAGAACTAGGTCTAGAGATCACCAAACCCTACCAGGACCCATACTCCTTTGATTATAAGAAAGTAAAATGTTTGGGACTGATAAAGGATATGGTAGTTTCTTTGGCACAATTACCAATGAAGAGTGTAGTGATGGACATTTTTGTGGTTGACATTCCCCCGAAATTTGGCATGCTCTTATCCAAAAATTGGTCTAAGAAGGTTGGAGGATCATTACAAATGGACCTCACTTAGGCCACCATCCATTTGTTCGGAGGGGAACATAGGAGGATATATACAGAGGTAAGGTTAGCCTACATCATCAATGACCACCAGAACTCAAGCAATCACCCAATCTATGTTGTTGAGAATGAGATCAGCTCATTTTTTTTTCATTTAAATGATCATGAACCTGAAATATCAGTTAGCCAATGCAAAGATCAGCCACTGACAGATCAACAAAACAAAGTATGGGAGATGTACTTCTATGGCTCTTCATCAAAGGAAGGATTTGGGGCAGGTATACTCCTCATTTCCCCTTCACAAGAGGTAATAACACTCTCTTATAAGTTGGATTTTGAAACTAATAACAATATAGTTGAATATGTAGCTTTGGTGCTGGGATTGAGGGCTTCCAGAGACATGGCCATTGATTGTTTAGTAGTTTTTGGTGATTTTGAGTTAATCATCTATCAAGTTAAGAACACCTATCAAGATAAACAACAGAGGCTCAAGAAATACATAAACGAGGTATGGGACCTGATCTACAATTTCTTTCTAGCATTTAATATATCTTTCATCCCCTGAGAGGAGAATCAGAAGGAAGATTCTATGGCCTTGGATGCCAGTACTTTTAGACCTCCCCTTGCTCCAAATATTAAATATCAGGTGGAAATCATACATAGGACAACCATACCAGACAACATAAAGAACTAGAAAGTCTTTAGCGAGGATCTAGAGCTGCAGAGGTTTCTACAGACCATTGAATAATTCTCCAACATCTCAATCGACCAAGAAATCCAAGAGGGTGAAAATAATGAATTAGAAAATCAATAAACATCTCATCTTCTAAAGACAGTAGTTGGCCACGATATTTTGGAGCTGAAAACCAATCACATTCCAAGCGGACTAGTTCCACTTGAGAGGTTGTTTGACAACAATGATGTTTCTAGAGAAGCTGCCATGAAGAATCAAGAAGAAGAGATAATAGATTGCAATATTGGGACCACTAAGAATCCCAAGATCATCAATTTGTCTAAAGAATTAGTTGTGAAACAAAGCGATAGGTATGCCAGTATCATCAAAAAATTTGTTGATACTTCCGCTTGGTCGTATGACGATTTAAAGACATTTGACACTGGCATCATCCAACACAAGATACCTCTGAAGGCTGGCTCTAAGACATTCAGATAGAAGATTTAACAATTTAATCCCATGTTGATGTCCATAATTGAGAAAGAGTTGAAACGAATGTTGGATGGAAGGATTATTGTACCATTGAGGTACTCAAACTGGGTGGCCAACTTGATACCTATGACAAATAAAAATGGGGAGATACGTTTGTGTGTTGATTTATGAAATCTCAACAAGTGTTCTCTAAAAGAATATTACCCTCTCCCCAAAATGGATCATATTTTACAAAGGGTGGTAGGTGCCCACAGGATTTCCTTGTTAGATGGATACTCTGGCTATAACCAGATAGCGGTGTGTGAAGAGGACAAAGAAAAAACAACATTCACCACCCCATGGGAAACATTCATGTACGAAAAAATGCCTTTTGGGTTGATGAACATAGGGGCCACTTTTCAGAGGGCCATGGACATAGCTTTCGTGGGGGAAAATAAAACTTTATGGTTATATATTTGGATGACATAACCATTTTCTCCAAGTCCGATGATGAACATTTGCAACATCTGGAGCAGGTTTTCTGGAAATGCAGAAGATACAAAATATCTTTGAATCCTAGGAAGTCTCACTTTGCCATGCTAGAAGGGAAGCTCTTGGGCCACATCATATCAGTAGGAGGTATAAAAATTGATCCGAAGTGAGTCTATTCCATTCAAGAGATAGAAATACCTAGAAATAAAAGGGTTATACAGTCTTTCATTGGCAATATAAACTTCTTAAGGCGCTTTGTGCCAAATTTTATCGAAATCCTAAGGTCTATCACTAACATGTTGAATAAATATGTTGTGATAAAATGGTAGCTATAGAAAAAATCAACATTCCAAAGAATCAAGCGGGATTTAGTTGAAGCCCCTGTATTAACCATCCCTGACTATATCAAGTATTTCTTCATTTTTTCTTTTTCTTACGAGGAGACCATTCTTGTTGTACTACTACAGAAAAATGGAGAAGGGCATGAAAAACCCATAGAATTTTTTAGAAAATCCATCTGAGATGCTAAGCTAAAGTATGATGTATTAGAAAAGAAGGCTTATGTGTTGGTCAAAGCACTCAAGGCCTTCAAGGTATATGTGTTACAGTCTATCATAACAACCTTTTTTCCTAGCAGGAGTGTCAAAGAGATTCTGGTCCAGCCAAATAGTGAGGGGAAAAGAGGGAAGTGAATTGTCAAACTATTGGAGTATGAATTGCACATAAAACCCACCAAGTTGATCAAGGGACAAGGACTTTCCAAGTTTTTATCAGAATCAAACTGTAAGGTGCTAAAATTACATCAAATATTCACCCAATCAGATGCACCCATCATACATCATGGACAAGACAACATGCAGGTATTTGAAAATTACTTCTCTTCACCTTGGCATAGAAACATAATTTATTTTCTACATCATATTGAATGTCCACTAGATCTGAAGAAGACGAAGGCCAAGTCCCTCAAATTGAAGGCTATCAAATTCTGCATCTCAAACCAGAACTTGCATTGGAGGAATCCTGTTGGCATCCTGTTAAAATGCCTTGAGGAAAATGAAGCCAGACAAGTCACAATAGAAATGCATAGAGGAGTATGTGGACGACACCAGCATTGGAAGGCCACAACTCTCAAGATCCTAAGGGTAGGGTACTACTAGCCCACCCTTTTCTATGATATATTTACTACTGTTAGGGCTTGCAATGAATGTTAGAAATTTGCAGGAAAACAAAAGTTACTATCACTACCCCTAAAACCTATCACTACTAGTAGTCCATTTCAACAATAGGGGTTAGACTTCATAGGCGAGATAAATCCACCCTATAGTGGGAAACACAAGTGGATTCTCACTACCACTGAATATTTCACCAAGTGGATAGAGATTGTGCCCACCAGGAATGCAACTGACAAGGTGATCATGAATTTCATGGAAACCAATATTTTTTCTAGATTCGGCTACCCCAACAAGACTATAACAAACAATGCCCAAGCATTCAAGTCCAAATCCATGATTAACTTATGTGGAAGTCATAACATTTCCTTGACACATTCCATGCCCTATTAACCTCAGGGGAATGGTTTGGCAGAGTCATCAAACAAAAATCTCATCAGAATTATCAAGAAGTTGTTGACTGAGAACAAGAAATATTGGGACTCTAAACTCAAATATGCTTTGTGGGCTGACAAAATCATCACCAAAAAGTCTTTGGGAACCTCGCCATTTCATCTTGTCTATGGTGTGGATGTTGTTTTTCCCACCCAGCTTGGTATACTAGTCCTAAAATTCTTACAGGAAGAGATTGAGGAGCCAAATGACATCCAAAGGAGAATCTTCTAGATTATAGAGGTTCAACAAAAGAGAGAAGCATTGGATCAGAGGACCGAAGCATACCAGAGAAATATAAAATCAGCCTTTGATAAGAAAGCCAAGAAGGAGATATTTCAAGAAGGTGACTTGGTCTTGAGGTAGGATGCTAGAAGGGATGACAATTCCAAGAATGGTAAGTTTGATAACCTTTGGTTTGGACCTTGACGTAGACATGCACGCTCTACCTCGGTAAAGGCCTCTGCGCTGACCTCCCGGTCTTAAGGATCGTTCTAATTTTTCTCTCGAGCCGGAGTAGCTCCTTCGATTATCCCTTGGAATATTCTATAAAAATTGACCCACAGGACTTTTCTACTCCTCGCAACCTCTAGGCCCGATCACTGTTCTCTTCACAACAGGAAAATAAAAATTTTGGATTCGGGGTTTTACAATCCCTGATGTCACCAACCTTTAGTTTCCTGATTTCCCGATCTCTGATATTCTGATATGCTCCAACTTTCGCTAGTCCCCCGGGCTAGACTTTTGGATCCATACGACCTCCCTTTATATGACCGCAGTCCTATCACCTTTCGAGATTTCGGAATTTCTGATGTCGAAGTGTATGTGACCCCTTGTCCTCCGGATCCCCGATTCTCTGAATCCCAATATGATGTCACTAAGAGTCCCTTTCCGCCTTAACAAAATTAACGGCCATGATCATCTACTAAACCAATGGCTCCGGATCTCCCTTGGGACTTCACGATTTCAAATTCTGAAATGCATTTGTCTTAGATTTCCCCGATCTCTCGAATTCCAATTTCTCGATGTGACTTCCTTTTTCGGGACTTTCCCTAAAAGTCGAGATTTTTGCCACGCGTCCTCAAAGATGGACGGTTCAGATCAAACCTCAGACTTCATCAACTGCAAAGCCAAAACACTCACTTATGTGAGTCCCGATGACCGAATCTCTGATTTGGGTGATCACACGACACATGTCCTTCCTGAGATCCACGGCTGTGATCCTTTCACTGTTTCGGGACTCAAAGGGTCTCGGACTCTTGGTATCTAAACTTTCGATATGCCAATGGTTCTCGATCCCTGCCATGTGTTCCAACAGATGGATGGCTTTGATTTCTATCAGGGTTTTCACTATGGATTTACCCTATCTCTTGTCCATGATATTTCCGATATCCCGAACCCCGACGCCTCGTTATCCCGACGCCTTTCGGGAATTTCACTCGGCTTGAGAGGGTTAAACCCCGTGCAAATCCTATGAGATTGGACGGCTGATGGGTAACTAGGTGAGGATCCAAAGGCTCATGATTTCCTAAACTTGAACTCCGGACTCAGCTGTAACCTCCTCGCTCCTTTATCAGATCGGACGGCAGGCGGGATTTCTCTAATTCTCCATAGAGAATTATGACCGTCGATTTCTTCCCTCTGATGATTATTGTGAAGTGAACCAAGGATTATTCCCCGGATTTATCCACCTGTGACACAAAACTCTGATGCCTTCTAATCAATCAATATGCACCAACTCCTTGTGCTGCCTTCAATAGTTTTCAAAGGTTCTATCCTTCCTCATCTTTCTCACAACTTCGAGTCTTAAAGAAGACCCTTGCACGCACTCCTTGTGGAAATCTCCAAACACTTAAAGTGTTGAATTCTCTTCGACCTTGCGCACGCTCTGCAGCAACGGTCTCTCAATACCTTGCTCAGGTTTGAAACTCTGAGATTTTCCTCGGCCTGCACACTCCTTGCACGGCTCCTGTGCCTATCTGCACCTCTGTGTGAATATGAGAACAACCGCTATCTCTCCTGAGATTTCAGATATGAACCTCTGAACCTTTTGTCAATGCACTCCTTGCGGAAAATTCAACTGCACTCCTTGCAGGAACTCTTGCTCAGACAGAGAAACAATTGAAACTCATTTCACTTCCCTTTCCTCTCAGATTTCAAATATTCAACAAGAAATCATTCACACATAGCATAAACGAAATTGCATGATAGAAAGAGTAAAACATTCATGAACATAACATTTAAAGATGCATACACAGAGAAGATATGAACACCATGAGTCTGAATCTCAGTCTCTTTGTATTAGTTCATAACTTCTGTACATGGGGTCTTCTACACAACTCTCTGCTTCTCTTCTATGCTCTCTTCTAATGCTCCTCCTTCTTCTATGTTACCATTTCACAATGAGGGTGTCTATATCCGTTTTCCCTCCACTCCTAAACTATCTAATCAGAGAATTTAAAGCTACCTACTAACATAAATGCTTTCTACCTACTATGGACGAGAGCGGATCGCTCAAGGTCCTTTACAATATATAAGTACGCCTTTCTTCAATTACCACATTTAAGTTTGGTGCATCCAATCTTCAAAATATTTTATAAACAATTTATCATGTGCTCAAAATGTGTTGGCGCTTGCCCCATGCTCGCTTGACGTTGGCAATGCTCCTGCATCATACTCCCTCGCTTGAAAATTTTCATGGGCTCCTATCCATGAGATCTCGCACAGTCTGTCCATGCTTCTGAATCTCTATTTCATTCTCCCAGCTGGCATCTTCAACTGGATGTCCTTTTCATTTGACCAAGTATTCAAAGTATTGTTTTCTTTTGGTCTTCTTGCTAATTCTTTTGTCTAGTATATGCTCCATCTGTGGCTTTTCTGCAACAGGCATCTATTTTTTCCATTGAACATCCGACTGCTCATCGTTTGTTCTTTCTTCCTCAGCTTTGTATGGGTACAAATCTGAGACATTGAACATCGGAGAAATTCCGATCCCATTGGGTAATTCAATCTCATAAGCATTTGCCCCAAATTTCTTCAAGACCCTACATGGTCTGATTTTCTTCATCTTCAGTTTGTTATATGTCCCTCTTGGGAACCTTTCCTTTCTCAGATGTGCCAGAATCAAATCACCAACTTCGAATTGAAGTTGTCTTCTGTGCTGATCTGCCCTGCGTTTATACTCCTGGTTTGAATTTTGCAATCGCTCCTTCACCTGACTGTGAACTTCCTTCATCGCCTCTGCAAAGTCTTCTGCACTAGTGCTCCTAGTCGCATTTTGTTCTGAATCTCTCAATTAAGAAATTCCCCTCGGTTGCATGCCATAAACAATATGAAATGGAATCTGCCCTGTACTTCTGTTGATTGAATCATTATAGGCAAACTCCGCCTATGGTAATATGTTGTCCCACTGACTGTGGTGTTCTGTCACCAGGCTCCTCAACAAGTCTCCCAGACTCCTGTTTACCACTTATTTTTGTCCATATGTCTGAGGATGATAAGCTGAACTGAATGACAAGTTAGTTCCCAGCTTCTTCCATAAGGTCCTCTAGAAGTGTCCCATGAACTTAGTGTCTCGATCCGAAACTATGCTCCTTGGCAAGCCGTGAAGTCGAATGACTTCTTTGAAAAACAGATTCGCAATGTGAGTTGCATCACTGGTTTTCTGACATGGAATGAAGTGTGCCATTTTGGAAAATCTATCCACCACCACAAATATTGAGTCAAATCCTCTTTGTGTTCTTGGCAACCCCGATATAAAATCCATGTTGACTGCATCCCACGGCCTCTCAGGTATGGGCAATGGTTGATAAAATATAGCATTTTCCCTCCTTCCTTTCCAATGTTGACAAATTCTTCATCTGTCCACAAATCTCTTAACTTCTACTCACATTCCTGGCCAAAAGTACGACTCATTCAGTTTTGCAAATGTCTTGTCATGACCAAAGTGTCCGGCCAATCCTCCACTGTGTTTCTCCTTCAACAAATTCTCCCTCATGGAGCATTTTGGAATACAAAGTTGATTGCCCTTAAACAACAATCCTTCCTGGATCATGCATTTTTCCCATTTGCTTTTATCTCTGAGAACTGGATTCTCAGCTGCTTCATACGCCTCCTTAAAATCTGGATCACCTGTGTACATATCCCTGAGATTATCAAAACCCAATGTTTTGACCTTGAACTCCTGCAACAACAAACACTTCCTGCTCAAAGCATCAACAAATTTGTTAGCAGTACCAGAAATATGTTTAATCACAAAAGTGAAATTTTGCATATATTCAACCCATTTTACATGTATCTGATTCAACTTCTCCTGTTGGGTCACAAACTGCAGTGCATGATTGTCACTGTATAGGACAAAATCCTTCGGAACCAAATAGTGTCTTCACTTCTTCAATGCCTGAATGATAGCATAAAATTCCTTGTCATATGTGGAGTACTTCACTTTCGCTTCATTCAGCTTCTCACTGAAATATTCTATCGGTATGTCTTCTTGAATTAAGACTGCCCCTATTGCAAATCCACTTGCATCGCATTTCACCTGAAATGTCTTGCGGAAATCCGGCAACACCAAAATTAGTTGTTCCGTGATTTTCCTCTTCAACAGATTAAAACTCTTCTCAGCCTCTTTTGTCCAGTGAAAAGTCTTGTGTCTTTTCTTCACTGTTTCCATCATCGGTGCACTAATTCCACTGAAATTCCTGATGAACTTCCGGTAAAAACTAGCCAATCCGTGAAAACTTCTCACCTCAAATATGTTCTTCGGTGATGGCCAATTCTTAATTACCTCCACCTTATCTCGATCCATCCTTAATTTGTCTGCAGAAATAACAAATCCCAAGTAAATGAGATATTTCTTCATGAATGAGGATTTCTTCATGTTTATCAACATCTTTTCCTGTTGTAGCCTCTTCATTACTGTAGCCAAATGTTTCAAGTGTTCAGTCTTTGTTTTGCTGAAAATCAATATATCATCAAGATAAACGATAACAAATTTTCTGATGAAATCTTTCAGGACTTCATTCATCAATCTCATAAAAGTACTTGGTGCATTTGTTAAGCCAAATGGCATAACAAGCCATTCATACAACCCTTCGTTAGTCTTGAAGGTTGTTTTCCATTCATCACCTTCCCTCATACGAATCTGGTGATAACCACTTTTTAAATCAATCTTTGAAAAGAAAATTTCTCCACTCAAGCAATTCATCAGGTCATCCATCCTTGGCAATGGAAATCTGTACTTGATGGTTATCTTGTTGATCACCCTCGAGTCAGTACACATCCTCCAACCTCCATCTTTCTTTGGATTGAGTACTGTCGGAACAACACATGGACTCAAGCTTTCTCTAACCAACCCCTTATCCAATAAATCATGAACTTGTCTTTTGACCTCTTCATTCTCTTGTGGTGTTAATCTGTATGCTGCTTTGTTCTATAAACTGGCTCCTAGTATGAGATCAATATGATGGCTCACACTTCTGATCGGTGGCAACGAACGAGGTAGTTCGTCCACTACTATGTCAGCGAACTCTCCCAGTAGTTCCTGAACCTCTTCTGGTAGATCATCTATCCTTGTGCTGGTTAAAACAATCGTTGGTTTCCTGACCACAATGAATTGTGGTTCCTCCTTCTTCTTGACCTCATTAAGGAGTTCTTTCTCACTCATGAGAAGTACAGTGTTACTTACTTCCGGTTTTACCTCCTTGTCTTTGATTGGAAGTAACATGTGAGTCCTCCCATTCTTTTCTAGGGTGTATGTGTTCATCCTCCCATCATGAATCACATTTCTGTCATATTTCCACAGTCTACCCAGCAATAGATGACAAACATCCATAGGAATAACATCACAGAGTATCTTATCATTATATCTTCCTATCTTAAATTCAACTAAACATTGTTTAGTGACATTTACCTGATGTCCCTTTTGTAGCCATGAAACTCTATATGGACTCGGATGTTCAATCGTCTCCAGCTCCTGCTTTTCTACCATCTCCATGGAAACGAGATTATCCATGCTACCACTGTCCACAATGACCTTGCACACCCTGTCCTTGGTTTTGCAAGCAGTCCGAAAAAGTCTGTTTCTTTGGGTTGAGCTCTCCACCTCCTTCTCTGGTGTTAAGAGAAATTTTCACATCATCAAAAATCTTCCACCTTCAGCATCGTCTGCCTCAACATATCGCCTTTGTGCTTCGGCGATGTGAGTCTCTCCACCCTCTTTCTTTTTATCTAGAGATTCATAATATTTGTGTCCATTCTTTCCACACGTGAAGCATTTTATTACTCCACCTCTTCCTCTTCCTCTACCTCTAGTACGAGGAAAAGTATTATTATCAGCATAATCTCCTCTCTGCTCAGTATGCTGTCCTCTCTATTCATCATATTGCCCTCACTGTGAGCTTCCACCTCTCTTAGTTCGAGTCTGAGGTTTCTTCTAGTCCTCCTTGGATTTAGGATTTTTATCTTGGACAACTGATTTTCCCCTGGCTTGACTTCTGCCTCGACCTCTTTGACCCTGCTTTCGGTTCAGCTTCTCCTCAGCCTTTAGAGCCATATGATAAGCATCTTCCACCGTTCATATGGTTACCATGCTCATCTCATCCTGAATATCATATCTCAGGCCATTCATGTACCTGACAACCTTTTCATCATCGCTTTCCTGATGGCCTTCCCTACTGTTCAGTCTGTAGAATTCTTCAGTATATTCCTTCACTGTCATCAACTTTTGTCTCAAATTTTGCATTCTTCGAAACAGAGTAATATGGTAATCTTTTGGAATGAATTTTTCCTTCATCTTCGCAATCATCCTATACCAACTCTTGATTTTCTTCTTGCCTTTGCAGTGTCTGTCAACTTGCAGTTCATCCCACCACAATGTTGCATGTCCCTTCAATCTTGTGACAACATGCTTTAATTTCTTGTCTTCCTCGAAATCTTCATAGTCAAAGTATGTGTACAGGGCTCTAATCCAGTCTAGAAGCTCCTCTGCATCCAGATTTTCCTCATAAACTGGAATGTCCATTTTCCCTCTTGCACCCATTCTTGAAATAGATCTGATGAAATGTTCGTTTGCTGCATCTTCGGCTGTAACTTCTTCTTCATGTTCAACTTCAATTTCACTTTCAGAATCACTTAGATCCCCAGCACTAACTGTGCATCTTTGGGCTGTCTCCATGTCTTCGAGTCTAGCTCATAGATCATGCATCTCTCTCTCCATGGCTGGATCAGTCATCTGCCTATCTCTTCTTCTTGGTATTTCCCTTTCCTCTTCGGGATCGGGTGATTGGATGTCTCTTCTCCTTGGTGGCATGGTGAATTCTCTTTTTCTCTGCTATAGAAAGTAAAGAATCCTTTATGTGCTCTCATACCAAACCTGACACAGACATGCACCCTCTGCCTCGGCAAAGGCCTCTGCACCGACCTCCCGGTCTTAAGGATCGTTCTAAATTTTCTATCGAGCTGGAGTAGCTCCTTCGATTATCCCTTGGAATCTTCTATAAAAATTGACCCAAAGGTCTTTTCTGCTCCTCCCAGCCTCTAGGCTCGATCGTTGTTCTCTTCACGACAGGAAAATAAAAATTCAGGATTCAGGGTTTCACAATCCCCGATGTCACCAACCTTCTGTTTCTCGATTTCCCGATCTCTGATATCCCGATATGCTCCAACTTTCACTAGTCCCCTGGGCTAGAATTTTGGATCCATACAACCTCCCTTTATATGAACGCAGTCCTATTACCTTTCAGGATTTCAGATTTTTTGATGTCGAAGTGTATGTGACCCCTTGTCCTCTGGATCCCCGATTCTCCGAATCCCGATATGATGTCACTAGGAGTCCATTTCCACCTTAACAAAATCAACGGCCGTGATCATCTATTAAACCAACGGCTCTGAATCTCCCTCGGGACTTCATGATTTTAAATGCCGAAATGCATTTATCTTAGATTTCCCCGATCTCTCCAATTCTGATTTCTCGATGTGACTTCCTTTTTCGGGACTTTCCCCGAAAGTCGATATTTTTTCCATGTGTCCTCAAAGATGGACAGTTCAGATCAAACCTCAGACTTTGTCAACTGCAAAGCCAAAACACTCACTTATGTGAGTCCCGATGACCAAATCTCCGATTTGGGTGATCACACGACACGTGTCCTTCCTGAGATCCACGACTGTGATCCTTTCGTTGTTTCGGGACTCAAAGGGTCTCAGACTCTTGGTCTCTAAACTTCCGATATGCCGATAGTTCTCGATCCCTGCCACATGTTCCAACAGATAGACGGCTCTGATTTGTATCAAGGTTTTCACTATGGATTTACCTGATCTCTTGTCCACGAGATTTTCGATATCCCGAACCCCAACGCCTTGTTATCCCGACGCCTTTCAGGACTTTTGCTTGGCTTGAGAGGGTTAAGCCCCATGCAACTCCTGTGAGATCGGATGGATGATGGGTAACTAGGTGAGGATCCAACAACTCATGATTTCTTGAACTTGAACTCCAGACTCAGCCGTAACCTCCTTGCTCCTTTATCAGATCGGACGACAGGTGGGATTTCGCTAATTCTCCACAGAGAATTATGACCATCTATTTCTTCCCCCTGATGATTACTGCGAAGTGAACCAAGGATTCTTCCTCGGATTTATCCACCTGTGACACAAAACTCTGATGCCTTCTAATCACTCAATATGCACCAACTCCTTGTGTTGCCTTCAATAGTTTTCAAAGGTTCTATCCTTCCTGAGCTTTCTCACAACTTTGAGTCTTAAAGAAGACCCTTGCATGCACTCCTTGCGGCAATATCCAAACACTTAAAGTGTTGAATTCTCTTCGACCTTTCGCATGCTCTGCAGCAATGGTCTCTCGATACCTTACGCAGGTTCGAAACTCTGAGATTTTTCTCGTCCTACACACTCCTTGCACGGCTCCTATGCCTGTCTGCATCTCTGTGTGAATATGAGAACAACTTCTATCTCTCCTGAGCTTTCAAAGACGAACCTATGAAACTTCTTTCAACGCACTCCTTGTGGAAAATTCAACTGCACTCCTTGCAGGAACTCTTGCTCAGACAGAGAAACAATTGAAACTCATTTCACTTCCCTTTCCTCTCAGATTTCAAATATTCAACAAGAAATCATTCACACATAGCATAAAAGCAATTGCATGATAGAAAGAGTAAAACATTCATGAGCATAACATTTAAAGATGCATACATAGAGAAGATATGAACACCATGAGTTTGAATCTCAGTCTCTTTGTATTAGTTCAGAACTTCTATACATGGGGTTTGCTACATAGCTCTCCGCTTCTCTTCTATGCTCTCTTCTAATGCTCCTCCTTCTTCTATGTTACCATTTCACAATGAGGGTGTCTATATCCATTTTCCCTCCACTCCTAAACTATCTAATCAGAGAATTTAAAGCTAACTACTAACATAAATGCTTTCTACCTACTATGGATGAGAGTGGATCACTCAAGGTCCTTTACAATATAGAAGTACGCCTTTCCTTAACTACCACATTTAAGTTTGGCGCATCCAATCTTCAAAATATTTTTTAAACAATTTATCATGTTCTCAAAATGTGTTGGTGCTTGCCCCACGCTCGCTTGACGTTGGCGATGCTCCTGCATCAGACCTTTTAAGGTGGTTGAGGCTCTGAATAATAACAGATTTATCTTACACAATCTAGACGATATAGAGATCTTCAGAGGCCTAGTAAATGGGCACTTCCTGAAACACTTTTTTGTTTAAGGATGATGGAAGGCCCCTCCTGTACCATAAATGATTTCCTTTTGTTTTTGCATTTGATTAGTTAGTTGTGTGCGAATAAAGACTCCATAGCCCGACAAAGGCACTATGGTTAGCTTCGGCGTTAATTTTCAAAGATGCATGGCTGGCAGACAGAACAAAGGTAAGAAAAGGGAGGTGGGGGGAAAGATATTAAATTGAAAGGAACTGATATGTTGTTCTTAGCACCTCGCAGGGAAGAGCTGTCCTCAGTTGGAGCCAATGTTGTAACCTAGGTCTACACCCCTTCCTCTCCTCTCTCATTTCCCTATGCCTTCGTCAAGTTTTTCCTCTTCTAGTTGATAAAGTCAATTTCCCATCTATTCAATGACTTGGTTTTCCTTATTGGATTGCTTGACTGATTTTTTGCGTTGAATTATTTATGTTTTCCTTGAAATATAATTGCATGTCTGGTTTGAGTTTGAAATACTTGTCATCATGTTTTCCATTAATTGAGCATTGAACGGGCCCACCAAGCCTTTCATGTGCACATGAGATATCCATGTTTGTGTTGACGAGCGTAAATGACACACCGTTAATAGGAAGGTCAAATCTGGACCGGGGTTGTCTAATTAACCCAAGTCGTTTGGAATGAAATGACTTGACGAGTTTAATGGATCTGTTAGCCAACTAAGGTCCTAAAAATAACAAAAGAAATAAACTAATCTAAATCTATGATTCTAACAATCTGTATACTAATTACAAGTGTTCAAATAGAAACATGAATATATACAAATGATTATAAACAATCTATATACAACTTGCAAGGTTTACTTGAAATATTGCAAAATGAGCATAATAGTGTTTCTAACTAAGATAAAGAAAGTACATAAATATTTTTTTTTTTCGATGTTTAAAGATTCTAAACATATAAATACTAAGTACAAACAATTGAAACAAAGACACAGAAAAAGTCAAAGCTAATTAATGCAATCCTTGTTTCACTAATAAATAATTTAACGGAGTAACACACACACTAACCTGTAGCTAATCAACAAAACTGAGTTTATCTTTATGTGCCGTTTGAGCTCCTGATTGTCCTTCAATTAAGGGAAACCTATGACAGAACAATACTAGTACTTCCAGAATAAATTCAAAGAAGTATCTATTATTTGGAGTAAATTAATAACAACATGAAAATAATTGATTAAAAAGAATCGTGAGATATCAAGATGATCAATATTTAAGAACGAGAGAAAACTCAGTTCTGAGTATTGATATTCTCCATCATTTAACATTAGGAATAAATCCAATAATAATCAAATGATAGATTGATCACATATACAAAATGAATTGACAAATTATGGACAACATCTAAATGTTTGACAATATGAGACACCATATGATGACAAGGCTAAAGATAAATCAATCATAATAATATCTCATAATACAAAGGAAATAGAAGAAAACAATGGAATAAGCATCACATAGGTCTAAAGCCAACGATGAATTGCTTTCCCATATCCATTCCCAAAATCACATGTTCATATTGTATTCCATCAAAAGTTGTCTTACCAGTAAAAAACAATCACTATTTAAACTTGTCTTGGATTAACAACCTCTTATCGTGCAAGATAGAGGGTAATCCCAAAAAAATAGATTGCTTTACAAAAATAGTACAACAAATAAACACTCATGTAGGAGTTTGTTTGTCCAAATTAAATACATAGATGACATAGTTTTATCAACAAAAAATAAATTACTAAACTATGCAACACATGATCCACGATTACTTCTCCTTGTGAATAACATCATAACTGATATTTTCTTGAAAATGACAAAACAAAATTGAATTTTAGAAAACAATACAAAATAATATTTAGAAATAGATTGGCTATAGAATCGTGAGATTTTGTAGCTAGTCTTATATTAATAAAGAAAATCAAAACAAATCTAACTATTTGACTTTTACAACATAATCAAATCAAAGAAAATCAAAACCATTTTATCGTTTTAGATATTAAACATTGAAGGGTTTGATAATTCTGAGTTAATGACAACATTGAAATTTGTTGTGTTCTTGATAATAACATTACCGGTTCGTTTAGGCCTTTTACTTTCCCGATTTGCGTTGGACTAAATGCATGTCTTTAATTCTTGATTTTCTCTTTCAAGCAAGGAATTTTGAGCTGCCAAATGTTTTAACTGTTCTTATAAATATGGTATGTCTTTGTAGTATCGTTCTACCCAGTCAAGACAATTCGTGCAGTGTACAGGTGCTATAGAAGGTAGAGGTTAAGTGTACTTAGCAACGGGTTCTTCAGTCTTTCCTGTAGCTTGTTTCAAATCATGGCCTTTACCAGCAAAGCCGTCTTGATTTTTTATAAATGGAGGTAATTTAGTAACACAATCATATTGTATAGCTTCACTATCGGTTTCATTTCCAAGACACTGGTTATCCACATATTCTCGGGAAAGGAATTCATTGATATCATCATTGGTCAAGTGATCATCAACCTCGATCACTGAGATCAAGCTCAGATGATCTTGTTATCGATTTCTCAGACTCCTGGAAATTAACCTGCCAGGTTTCTTGTTTACAAAACTCAAATCTGAGTTACCTTGTTTCTTCTTTTTGCAAATTTTCTTACCAACTGATTTGTCAATAAAAACCTGATTCAATTCAATAGTAGGAGCAGGAGAAACCTTATCCTTTAATACATCTATTACCTGATCTAGTGATTTTTTGGACACAAAATTATATCTCGATTTTCGCCCAAAGGGTTTTTCATAGCAAACGAGTTTGGTTTAGTGGACGCATGGTCTACAAGTGGATCAATATCTCGACTTTCAGTGGTAGGGTTATAGGGACTAGGGTTCATATTTAAATGCAGAGGTAGTTCAACTATGTTCTTGGGTAGGGTGAAGTTATTCCTACACAGGAAATATTCCCAAGTATCCCCAATCTGAGCTAAATGTGATAGCAGCAAAATTTGAATAAGCCCATGGTGGAAGAGGCTAGACAGAGGGTTTAAAATATTTATCTGATAACGCTTAGACATTTTATGCAGGCTCATTAACAGATAGAAAGGCATATTTAGCTTAAACCCTAGAAAAATCATCAACAGGCGGATCTAATATAGAAACACTAAGCCATACCTACCCTCACAAGTTATAAAATGTTTAAGAATTAGAAGCAGGTCGTGCCATCTGGGTTTTAAGAGAATAATAGGTGTACCTTTAGGGCATCATGTCATTTCTTAGATACCATGAAAAAAATCCAAGGCATGCCTTCTAACTTGGCATTTTTGAACTAATTTTCTCGCTCCTGCGACAATCCTGTATCTCGTGCTATAGAATCCTTTGTTACTTTGAGATCCAGATCCCCAATTTTGGCTCTAAAACCATCAAACGATTGAGAAAACGGTTGCACGACTATCGGGTTATAACCCTCAAACTTTCAGATGAAAATGTCCCATCCATGGGCCTAGAAATCTCTTATGGAATTGTCGTGGGTGAGAAGGGCTTGAGAGCCATTAGGTTCAATTATGACTACAGGAGCCATGGGCGTTATCACACAAACAAAGTAAAGGTAACAAGAGGGAGGCTTCATTTTCCAATAGACAAATAAGAGGGAGAGGTCTGTAAAATTGGAAGAGGTCTGATACCTATGGACTTGGGAGGCTATCATGCTTGGTAGTTTGAGATTTGAATGAGGTAGGTCCCCTTGAGGTATAATATATTTAGAAAAAGAAACGAAAAAACCACAAGCTGCAAAATGATTACCCAATCTGAACTTTTGTTTCAATTTCATGCTTTCAGTCATGAAATTAAACAAACGAACAAAAATTTAAACGAAATACTCATGTAATCAGTTAGCCCAATTAATCTCCTCGAAACCAAAATAAATAAATGTTAATAAATATAAGGAGGAGGCAACTACAAAAATATTTTATCCCTTTGCGATATCTTTTAATTATGATAAAAATCGACAGAATTGGTGGCTGCCAACAATGGAAACATGTTGGGCAAAGAAGTTATCTCTGCATTAATAGAAAATTTATATCAGGGGTAGAGATGAAATAAATTTTAGAGATAGTTAACGACAGATCAAGCCTTTTGACAATAACTCAGAAAAAACACAGTCATAGTATTTCATGCATTTCCATCTGAAATTGTAATATGGTATATTGTTTAGATCATAGGTGTAGCGATGTTTATACAGATGTCTTCGATATCGTTGATAGGGCTACTACTTCCAGCAGACATCCATAGCCACGAAAGGGATTTCATTTAACCCACTCTAGTACCTCTATCCCGTGCAAGAGTCTTCCATTCATGATAAAAACATCTTCACACTTGATCAAATTAAAAATCATACCTGAGGATCCTCTTAAACCCAGCATTGCTTCGCTGCCAACATGCATGTTCAGTACCCCGACAAATTTTCCTTGGTATCATGTGTGCATTTACCCACTGCCAGCAGACCTGTCCATTGTCCTAAAGGGTTTACATATAATTCCCACACATTACAGTGCTTCCAACTCTCTAAAATAAGTTTATAAATTTCAAGAAACTTCATGATATTTAATAGCGCGGGGTGATACTGATGATATCACAGTCTTGGTAATGAAAGAATTGATCATTTAAGAATTATTTTTCTGTTCTGATGACTTTCATCATGATTTGGACAGTTATATTTTTGTTAAGAAATCATCTCTAGGATGGGGAAGAACATTATTTTTTTCTCATTAAAATAGGGACAACGTTAAAAGTTTTTTAAGGATAACTGTATCTTCCTGTGATTTTAATGAGAAACCAGAAAAAAATTTGGACAGAAACTAACTTTCGCTGATATGAGTTTAGCATTTATTGTTCAGGTGCTTGAACTGTTATCAAATGATACTAATGAATAAGAATTATGATTCCCTTCAACAAATGAATGGTGATTTGAGACATAATCATTTAGAAAACAAATAAAAAACAAGAAAAATGAAAGGAACCAAAATCAAAAAAAGAAAGGAAAATTAAAAAATATTTACAAAAGGGTGGATCAGAAATCATCAAGGAAATATCTCTTGAGATCTTGGTCATTCACTGGGAAAGTGTCTAGCTGTCCCTCCAACTTATGTAGACGAAAAGAACTAGGACCAATTTTTTTTGGAAATTACAAATGGTCCCAGCCACGGGTTTTGGAACTTGGTATGTCCCCCCTTACCCTCGTGTGCTTTGTCCCACTTGAGAACCAAATCCCCAACATCAAAATTCCTATCATAATATGAACTTGCATCAAACCATCTCTTCACAAGTTTCTTGTGCTGATCCAGTTTCTGTTTTTCTTGTGTTCTCACCTCTTCTAATTTTAATAAAGAATCTATCTGATTTTCTAAAGGAGGACACTCTTCTTTTGGAATTTTCTATGATAATTGCAGAGAAGGAAGCAAGACATGAGGGGGGAGGATGGATTCTCTTCCATATATGAGGAAGAAAGGAGAATTACCAATGGAGGCTTTTGAAGTTACCCTATCAACCCAAAGTGCTTTGTACAATGCGTTGTGTCAATTCTTGTGGTTTTTTGAAACTGTCCTTTTTATAATCTTGATTAAATTCTTATTTGTCGATTCAGATAGACTGTTCCCTTGAGGGTAGTAGTTGGTATAATACTTTAGTTTAATCCCTTTTTCCAGAGAGAAAACATTCATATCTAGGGAAGAAAAATATGAAGCATTGTCAAAAACAAGACATTCAAGAATTCTGAATCGAGTGATGATATGGGAGTTCAGAAATGACACTACCTGATTTGTGTTGACCACTTTTAAAGGTAAAGATTCATACCATATTGTAAAATAGTATGTTGATGTGAGTATTTACTTGTGTTTTTGCGAGGAATGGGGATTGATTGGCCCTATAATGTCTAGGCCCCATTGCTGAAAAGGTGCATCTCCAGTAACAGGTTGCAAAGGAAAAGCTTCCTTATTCACCCATCCTGCAACCTTTTGACAGATTATACACTTGTGGGACAACATATCGGCATATTTAAACAAGGTAGGCCAATAGTATCAATCTGTTAGAAATTTGTGGGCAGTGGTTTCTCCACAAAAATGACCACCGACATCACCGAAATGAAGTTTAGCCAACACTTTTTCAGACTCCTCTTTTTCTAAACAACGCAGAAAAACACCATCAAAGTTTTTTCGAAATAACATATCATTTATTAATTGGAAAGATGCATATTTAAGCCTAAGTGATCTTCTATTTTTGGGATCAATATTGTGAGGAGCAGTTCCATGCAACAAATAAAACCTGATATTCTCATACCATGAATTGAGCGTAGTTTGTGCACAACTGATTTGTTTTTCGTAATGTTGATTTACAGTTGATGTATTTATTTGACTTTCTAATTCTTCAACTGAATAAGCCACTACTTTACATAGGCCTTGACCTCTAACAATTTGGGAGGGGATTATTTCAATATCATATTCTTGTAGTGATGTCATCCAATTTTCCCTTTTCTCACCTAGCTCTTTTTGTACTAACAGATTTCTTACAATGGGGTAAGGAACAACAACTTTGGTTATGGATTTCAATAGGTAAGACCCGAAGTGTTTAACTTCTTTAAAAACAACATATGCCTAGTGATCTACTACGGGGTAATTAAGTTTTGCTCCTTTAAAATCAGAACTCATGAAGGAAATGGATATCTCCTTGCTGTCAACATTTTTCTATGTCAGCACAACAACATAGGATCTGTCAGAGACAAAAGTGTATAGAGTGAAATCCTGAGAAAAATCGGGACTCATCAAGGAAGGAGCTTCTATTTTGGATTTTCTAATTGAATCAAAATCTTGACTTTTTTGTGGTCCCCATCTGTACAAAACATCCTTTTTAATTAGGTTTTGTAGAGGTCTAACAATTTCAGATAAACTTGGGACAAATCGTTTGACAAAATTAATTTTTCCCAAAAAGGATTGCATGGCCTTTTTGGAAGAAGGAGGGGGAAGTTTAGAAATGGATTGGGTTCTCTTGGGATCAATAATCCTTCCATATTTAGATACTATAAACCCAAGCAGTTTCCCTTGTTCTGCTGCAAAGACTGATTTTTTGGGATTGAGAGATATGGCGAATTTTCGACACCGTTCTAAGACAACCTTAAGGCGAGACAAGTGATCTTTCTTGTTTTTTGAAAAGATAGTAACATCATCAAAATAGAACACAACTGACTGGTTAATGAGGCCACAGAAAGCAACATCCATTGCTCTCTGAAAAGTGGCACCGAAATTTATCAGTCCAAAAGGAATTTTCCTGTAGGCATAAGTGCCCCACGGGGTACGAAAGGTGGTTTTAAGCTGGTCCAAAGGAGACATAAGGACATGGTTGTATCCTAAAAAACCATCTGTTGTGGGTGGGAATCCCTCCTACAGACTTAGCATTTAAGGGCTCTAATCATGCATGCATAAAATGACCATTTCAAAGGCCTGTACTCTTTCCTATTCTCCCAACAGAAAACCCCACATTCATGCAATACAAAGGTGTAAATGAGATTCGGTAACTCTACCTTAAGTCCTTTGTTTGATGTCAATCCCTTTGTGTTCACTCGCTCTTTGATTGCAAGCCTCCTCCCAAATCTGACCTGCATTCACACATGAACAAACAACAAGCTGCGCACATGCATTTCATATACTAATTGTTGGGTTAGTTGTGACAATATCATAAGATAAACATTCAACGCGAACACATGATATGGTGGGATGGGAAAAGTATTCCTTTTTGTATTAATCTTCACAAGAGTAAACTTACAATATGTGGTCGAAACCACTCCTCAAAACTGGTCCTGGCTCCTCTTCAACTGTCTTCCAACTACTATGCTCTATACTTCTTTTTGCACAAGGATGGCTAAAGGTTGGTGTTATCACCTTGTAAATTCCCAGAGGTTGTTGTGAGGTAAGAATAAATCTAACAGAGGTAACCTTAACCAACCGCTTTGAAACTGGGAGCTAGCCTTACCAGTTTCATAGAGGGATATTTTTGTGAGTTTTAGATTTGTTTAGATTTTCAAGATTTTAGGCTAGTTAAAAAGAATATAACCGAGTTGTTTGTATTGTTTTTGAATGAAGTGGATGAATATCACTTACGCTTCCATTGGGATATGGGGTCTGTTTTTAAAATATATAAGTTAAAGACAACCTTTACGAGATTCCTTTCACAGGGCGAGATAGTGCTAATGTTGGATTCTTTAGGAATAAAAAAGGAATATTGCTGAAAAGGTCAGATATCAGTTAAAACAAAAAAGAATTTAAGAATTTCTTTGTTATAACATCAGAGGAAAAACATTTAAATCTATAAAAGATTAAGAATAGAGTACACAATGGTAAATTCTGCAACTTTAACTTCATTTAAAGATTAGATTTAGAAAGACAATATGATAACTGAGAAGGAAAAACTTGTATGCAGACAGAGGGAACTTCACCAACAATTGACACGCAGGAATCCTGTGAAACTTCTCTTTGTATTATTGGAATAACTTCTTGATAAAAATTACAGCAACTAGAGCTTGCTCGGGCGTAAATATCAACAACCCTCAATACTTCTAAGTTGGAAATATTTATAATAAAAGTTACAGCGACCCTGTCATTAATGATCATGACGTGGAAGATTCTAAATTTAACTAACTAACTCAACAAGATACAAAACATTAGGGACTATTAATGATGTGTCGAATTCTTCAAGCTAATTTTGGGGAAGGCCATTGGTGAGTCATCTGCATGACTTTGTCTGATCTGATTGCTGACTAGACTTGGACACCTCATCTCCTACTCGATCAAATTGCATAGCTCTTCCCATCATAGATGACTGGGAATAATGACTTTGAGTAATCTTCGGTATATTTCATCCATCTCTATGTACTTGGAAAAAGTTGGCCTGACGATGAAAACATACTGGATCTCGTGTTGTATGCTAATGTCTGGCTGCAAAGTTTCTAAGAATGCCTTGCCTGTTATGCTTCCTTGTATTCCCAAAAATTTTGAACTGTCTTTGGCCACCTTGGCCAACTTCTATTTATAATCAGGAAGGGTCATTAACTTATCATTTAGGACCATTAAGTACAGGAGACCTTTCTTCTATAGAGCTTCGATCTTATTGAAAAATCTTTGAACTCCTACATCCATGGTTTGGACTTTCAATTCCAACTGCAACATAAGTCCTCTCTTGGTCATAACCCTCTTGACTTCGAGGATGGTTTCCATCCTGTCTTCAATCTTCAAATCCTCTAATTCTTCCTTGGTTTTTGAATTCAGGAATCTAATGATCTCAGTGGCTTCTGTGGGCATTTCTCCCAGCTCTCCTTTTATTTTCTCAATAGCCTGCCTACTCCTTTGTACCAGTTCTTTTTGCTCGAACATGATTTGTACCATAGGCCATATTTCATTTATGGATTTGGAGATATCCATCCAAATATTTTCCTTGGCCTCCGAAAGTGTCTTGCTCGCCACTGTTTACTTTCGAAGCTACTGCAATTCTTGTTTGAGCTTGTCTAATGTTTTCTTCTCCATGGAGTAGCTTGTTTGGTAAGAAGACTTGAGCTGCTGAAGATCCTCAAACTTATTTTTTAGTCTACTAATTTCTATCTCTTGCAAGTCCATTTCCTCCATGGATTTAGCTAATTCCACTATATTTTCCAGAGCTGTCAGTGGAGTTGTCGAGGGAATTGTTGTGGTGGTTTCTTCTACAGATGTTGTGCTTACCCATGTGAGTGGAAATGCGCTCAATGGAACGACTTCCATAGGCGTTGATTATTCCTTTTCCTTCACTAACCTTTCCAGTTCTGCTTCCATCTCTTTCAACTGTGCATTCTGATCCATGATCAACTTGAGCATCTCATCCTTCTCACCTTTTGTCTCAGCTATCTCTTTTGCCTATGCATCTTCCATTGGTGGCAGTTTTAGTTGTTTCCTCAGAGATTCTATATCAACATTTTTCTTTTTGAGCATCTCTTCGAGTGCTTTCACATTCGATGGGTCATACCCGATATTGAGGACCAATTCTTCCAACGTTTTAATTTTGTTATCCTTTGCAAAGGATGATATCTTTTCTAACATTAACTGTGTCTGAACATTGCTCAGAGAGACCTGTAGTTTAGCAGCCAAAGTAGAAGCATTTTCCAAAGTGGAGAAAACCATTTCTCTAGTTTGCCTGTGCAGATCCATTTGATTAGCCGGGTGCACATCTCTGGTGTGGAACTCGAACGTTTCCCTTTTGTAGTCAGTGATTTCCTTTGGGTCGGGAACCTGTGCCTGCAGAAAATCCATGTGCATTCTACCTTTCTCTGTATAAAACACAGACAACAGTCTGTGCTATGCCGTGGATGTCTTTTTCCAAAACTGAGCATAAGTGTTGTTTGTCAGCGTCTGATTCCTCTTCTTGATCAGGTCATATTTCTCAAAAATGCTCAATTTGACGCCTCGTTGTTTTGGCTAGTTGATTAATGAAGTATCCATCTGCTTCTTGGATGAAGAAGTAGATGTGATCTACTTGCTGCCAGAGATAAGTGGTGACTAATCATCTTTCATAGTTGTAGTGGATTGGGTTCCCTTTTCACTAGCCGTGTCAGTTGTATGGCTGGGTTTTGGCCTCTTGGTGTGTAATTGAAAATCTTCGGCCGAGACTTCGGTGACAGAAGGTGAAGTATCCTTCCTGGGCCTTTTCTCCTTTGGAAACTGTGGCGTGTTTGTTTGTGAGATAACAATAGGAGGAAATTGTTGTTCTATCTCTTTCAGAGTGTTCACCTCCCACTCCGTTTGATTTGCGACCCTCTCTATTTTGGGCTTGGGTGAATGAACATATGGAATGGTTTTATTCTTAACCCTCATCTCCGAAACGATCCCGCACAGGTCATATTGCCACAGGAAACTAGCATCGAAACTCATTTCCTTCAAAAACCTGTTTGCTTCTTCCCCGACGCCTCGGATATTGCAGATAAAAGACCCTATTTTCCCTTTAATTATGAGTTGTTGTTTCTTCCTCAGAGACACAAAGTATATGTCCTCTAAATTTATAATCTGTCTTATGTACTCTAGGGAAAAAATCATCATGGGTAAATACTTGGGCAGCTTGTATGGAGCTAACTCGCATCTGTATATTCTGATCTCAGTGTGATTTTGGTAAAGATACCAATCTTTGGTTTTTGCAAGGTCTGAGAGGTGTAAAATCCTCTGAATCTCCTCATTTATTCTTGGTTCTGTTCTTCCACTGAGCATGCTCACCACTGGGTGGTAAAAATGCTCGATGAAATCTTTGAAACTGAACTCTATGGAATTTCATTTGAGCAACGAAGTCCAAGATGTTACCGCCTACGGCTTCCCGTCCTTGTCCATTTTTTGCATCGAGAAAGAGAACCTATCCACTTGAAAGAAGGTGAACATGTAAGCCAGTATGGAGGAGTATTAGAACATGCCCCCTATGGTGAACTTTGAAAACTGCTCATGAATGTTCTCCGCTAGGAAAGTGTTGTAGTCGAACCGAGTGGTGAGTTTTTCCTCGGTAGAGAAAATGGACAGAAAACCCAATATAGGTTCATCCACCCATTCGTTTGAAAAATAAACAAGCAGACAACAGAGTGATGAAATGACTTGGTTGCCTTTTTCTGAGAAAAGGGAGGAAGGATACGGGGGATTTGAATTGGGGAACTGAGCATCCTGTGGGAGGAAAAATTCAAATATCTGGGCTCTTTGAGGAAAAGATAGTTTCTGGTATAACTCTGTTATGATTTCAAGATTGAAAGGGGAGACAAATTCAGTTCGGGGTATCTACATCATCTGATCAATGGCATTTGGTGTGATGAAGAACATAGTTTCTCCCAATGATGAGACTATGGCTCTCTGGTCGGGAAGGTAATGAGCCTAGCATTTGAGGGAAAATTCAGGGAAATGATGGACTTGGGGGAAAATATATAGAGGAAGATTGGACTCCCAAAGCTCAATTTCATCGCTCTGATCTAAGAAAGTTTCTTTGATCCCTAACTGCAAATCCATGAAGTCAACTTCGCACCTTGTGTCTGATATTAAATGATCTTTGTCAGCCAATGGGATCTTGTCGAGGTCGAAAGGAGGTGGGAGGAAAGGATTTTCCCTGGCTTCTTTCTTGGATTTTGGCACCATCGCTGTGAAGAATACCTGCAATTCAAACAAAACGTTAGTGGTAATGGTTGTGGTTGGGCTACTGATTGAATCAGAGAGGAGACAAGGAAACTTTATGGTGTGAGGATAAGATGAGCAATGGGTGAATGAAGGAGCGAGCTAGTTTTGGGTGAACAAATACCTGTTGGGCATGGGGGGCAGATCAACAAGTTTAACAGATAAGTTAACTTGTAATAAATGGCCAATGGGTCATTTGGAGATTGAGATAGCAGGTGAAAAATGAGTGACGAGTACAACCAGGTGATGTGGAGGGTGTTGATTGGAGACCAACAATGGTGAGGGGAATTGTGACGAGTGAAAAAGGGAGGATGGACTGACAAAGTTATGAGATAG